>JAECUM010043006.1:0-14919 GCA_016617855.1 Megalonaias nervosa
TTTTGTACGCTGTATATTAGCACACAGATGCTTACATTTGAAACGGACCCCTCTATTTAGTTGTTCTGCTCAACCAGAAAACGTGGCTCTTAAGAAAAACACACAGTACAAGAATGCCTATTAATGTAGAAGTCAATGAAAATGCCACCTACCTGTAAGCTTAGCCGTAAATACACATCCCAACAGACAGACGGACAGTATATTTAACCACGACCACATGACTATTCTGTATTGTGTAGGTATATCCTTCAGTGTGCTAACATACATCCACGTAAGTTATATACATTCAGTCTTACCCCTACCGAAGGCTACACTATACTGTTGAGCTATGGGCTGCACAACACCGTGTTATGTTACCAGTAGAGGCAATACACCGACAGAGTATAGAGCGCTTCGCTGAAACACGACCCAAGGCGGGCCATTATCAACTCGGTGTAGATCTTGATAAGAAATACCATGCGCTGATTGGACCAAAATCCACAAAGTTACCTGGATAAGAAGACAAGCACATAGATGTTTACATATTTTACACTTCTGAGTGGTTTAATACGATTTTCTGTATTTTCGCTGAGAGAGCACAAGACTTTCCTACACAGCCAGGACACAATAAAATAACAAATATAAACGAACATTGGGAACGTATATGGTTTCTATGGCAACAAAAATTAAAGTAGATCCAGCATCTTTGTGGAAACGTTAATTAGAAACGCTCAAATATTGACCCAAAAGCCACATGGGCTGACTAATTAATAAACTTGCAAATCATTTTGAAAGCTTTCAGTGTAGTGGCTGTTACAAAGTATCTGATGAAATAGATGTAATGACATTAATGTAATTCAAGCGGTATGATTTATATTCTGATTTTTTTTTTCATCAATTAAACAAACAAATAAATAAATAAATAAATAAATAAAAAATATAAATCACCGAGTTCATGTTATCAGGTAAATATTCTAATAATATCAAGAGGTATTTTACAAACAGTGACTTAAAGGCGACTAACTTATGTAATATGTATATTCAGAGTTTTCACTCTTGATTCATACCATTATCTTCCCATTCCCATCCTTCTGATGCATTCAGTTTCAGATTCCGCATAAATTATCTTTACGCGTTTCAATGTTTTTTAACTAGCTTCCACAAAAGAATAGTTGATAAGAAAGTTGTATCAAGAAAACTGTAAAAAAAAAAAGTGCAAAAGGTCTGGATGATTTATATGTTCATATCAATATGATTCTTCCAAAGAAGGACTGTATTAAGGCTGAAGAGACAGTTGGGGATTTCACCAGAAGCAGTTATCTAGAACATGCATCCAGTTTTCACTTAATAACACCATCCTCCATTCACCATGCAAATCATTTTTCGAGGGGTCAACAGCTGCATTTGGGTTGAAAAAGAAGGCAACAGTTGTCAGCATTATTGATGACACGGAAAATAAAATTATAGACAGCCGGAAGCAAAAGCGTTCCATTTCCAAAGGGTTAACTTGATTTGTTTTGTCACATGATCAAAATGAGTAGCCATATTGTTCCAAACGCATATAAAAATCTAAACTTTTGCCATCTACAGAGCAACATTTTTTCTTTTCTTTTCTTTTGCGCAAAATTTGTATACACTCGGAACATTCTCATTTCCAGTCGAATAACTTTGACTCCCCGAAAGAGACTCGTATGCAATTGTTTTCATGCTTCCCAAATTGATAAATTTTGGCAGATGAACATCCGGCTAGATGTGCAAATAACAAACTCTATTCAAATGAAATGTGTTGAAAATAATACCTGAACTTTAATTTTTAAGGTTATTTCTGCATCTTTGTTATTAAAAGATTGATGAAATCATTCTGTCTCAATAGCCAGAAACAACTGTTTATGTTGCTGTGTGTAATGACGCATCATTTAGTCATTGAGACGCAAATAAAGTTATTCTGACGCAAAAACAGATCAAACTGACCATTATGTACATCTGATTTGTTGTTATTTTTGTTTTTGTTTTTATTTTTATTTTTATTTTTTGCTTGTTTTTGGGGGGGGGGGCTTTTTTCTATCATGTGATGCAAAAGGCAGATCCTAATCTGATCTGGTGTAGAGTGCTTGGGAATTTAAAATCCTTTTGATCATGACACAGATCAAAGACAATCTGGCCAAACATTCCAGTCTAGTATATGTTAGAGACAGGATTTAGCCGGCTTATATGGTATTTATTTTTAAAATTTTTCATCAATGAGAAAAAAAAGAAATTGTAATGTCTTTGCCAAATTACATTAATGACTTATAGTTCACGGTAAAGATTATGTACAATATTGACTTGTAATGAAAAGGACTTTTCTAATATATTAGCAATGCATTAAAATAGTGTGTAATTACATAAAATTTATGAAAATATATAAATTAACGTGTGCAAATGCATCACATATAAGCTAAATAATATTAGGATTTTTGTGAAGAATATCCCTACTATGAGAAATATCCTTACAGGTACAAATTACTTGAAAATGCCGCGATTTAACGCCTATGAACGAGTTGTCCAGTTTGCACGCTATCGCTGATTACTGGGTTTCATATAAAGGTTTTAGAACATTTTTAGAGTTTTGTTTGCAATACTTGATTTTTCCTCCACCTTTAGCCTGAACTGGAACTGCCAAAACAAGCAACACATGAACGTGTATTCTGCTTATAGTTCAGTTATTTGAAGCATCATGTCCCTGTCAGCAAACGTAACGAACTCATCAAAACTCTTTAAACTTTCTTAATTTAGAACTTCAAATATATATTTTTATAAAAGGGTAGCATTGTACATGTCAAATATTTAAATTATTCATTACGGACCACACACTTTCCTTCGGAAAAACCCAACAACAAACAAAATACACAAGTGATTTCTTTTTATTTTAACTATAGTTGAGATTCACTCAACATAACAAGTCACGTGTTCGCATATCTGCCGCTTCCAAAGTGTATCAGATTGTTTCATTTCGACTCCACTCTAAGTTCATTATTACAAATCCGTTAGTAACTATAAATATCAGCCAAGTAGAAATGACCTTGCAAATGCAAATAGAAACGACCTTGCAAATGCAAATGTAGCTTCGTTTGTGATTGGTCAAAACAATCTCAACTTCAACAATTTAATGACTTCCAAACATATGTCTTTTCATTGAAGTTGATTGTATTCCATTGATAATTCAAACTGTACTTTGAAAAATAAAGAGTTTAACTTGATTTCGATTTGGTTAAGTGTATACAGGTGAATATATTTTAATTTCATGTGGTATTGTAACATCTGCCTAATTGGACATAAGTTGAAGGATTCCATTTAGTGAACATTTATGGAATAAATGTATTAAAATTTAATAAATGAAAGGAAAAAAAGAAACAAAGAAAAATAGAGGTTGATTTACAAAATATTCAAAGGTGTTTCTGAGATCCACTTTGAGATTGTTCCAAATTATTGCTAGACTATTGCAAAGAGATATCCCATGATTTTGCCATTCAACTCTCCTGTAATGTTCGGAAAGCTGATGTTCAAAATGTTTCTTAATATGATTTAATTATAATTGATCCGAAAACGATAATCAAGATGAAAAAAGAATACAGACAAATGTATCTTATTTTCAAAACGTTTGTGAAACATTCTTAACGTTGACACTGACACATTTTAACCTAACAAGAACATTTTACAATCTTGTATTGAGTCAGTTTTAGTTTGATTATTTTATAAAAGTGTCGACAAACTTGTTCAATATCATAAAACTTTACCACCCCCACCTCCAATCCCAATTGAATCCCATCTCAGCAAGTCACTGCATCGCATCGTACTGGATTTATTTATTTAGATGTGTGATGTGTGATGATTTGGATTTATAGCGTAGCTTTAACAATTTTAGTCATATCGCTACGATGTTTGCAGTGTGACGGTGTATAGTGATGTCTAGCATTGGGGCAATCATGCCGCAGACATGTTGCATCATGTCCCACCCAGTCACATTATCCTGACACCAAGCCGGCCAGTCCTAGCACTAACTTCTTTATGCTGAGGGCCAAGCGAGGCAGCTGCTAGTACCATTTTTATAAGTCTTTGGCCGGGGTTCGAACCCGCGACCTCCCGCATCCGAGGCGTATGTACACAGTATATTTTCCTTCCTTTATTATTATGTATATCGTAACATTGTAATCCACGCCCAGATCCACCAATATGAAGATCCCTCTTCGATCCTCAGGTTAGTAAGACAGTCGGTTTCTTTTCAAACAGTTTTATTCCTTTGTTCCTGTTTTATATTCTTCCTTAAATTCTTTTCCCAGAAAGTCTCCATTTCTCTTGGAAAACACCATTGATTATATGTTAATCGCATTCTCCAGTCAAACAGCTGACGAAAGTTACATTGAGGGCAAAATTTACGGTGATTATTTAATGTAATAATTGAACGAAAAAGGTATTTAGAGATAATTTAATTTGATAAAATCAAGCTGGCTTGCATGTCACACCAATCGGTCGACTTGTTGACCTCTTCCACGGGATCAATGCACAAAATATATATAAAACCTTTAAAGACGAAATAAATTAATTCTAATAAAAAGGGGATAAATTCATATATATATATATATATATATATATATATATATATATATATATATACTATATATATATATATATATATATATATATATATATATATATATAACATATATATATATATATATATATATGAATTTATCCTCTTTTTATTACAATTTATTTATTTCGTCTTTAAGGTTTTCTGTTCATTAAGTCATACTCATTAAGATCTATGTAGGCTGTTTGCCTATGATAGTCCACCGTTGTCTTTAGTACACATACATGAGGCATACGCCCTAAAAGATTCGCTTTTGATCAACAAGGTAGCACTTTAACCTGCGTTACCTTGCATTTTAGACTATTGTGAAGCTCGCCCATTCTTTAATAGAATATTCCATCAATCTCATTAGCTTGTGTGTACTGGTTATGCTATTTTACTCCTTTTATTTTTCTATTTTCTCGATTGGAAATTGCTAGTCGCCTCATTTCGATCTTTCTCCGGCTTCATTATACAAAAAGTTTAATATACGCACTGACCCAAACATAGCAAGAATATCTTAATAAACTGGTGAAATGCCCGGGTGACCTCCTACAATAATTACGCACCTTAATCACGACATAACAGTTTAGAAAAATGTATACCACGATGGAAAATAACAATCTTTGCCCTTGACATGTAGCTCATTTTGCTAAGTTTATCATCTATTTTGATTGGAAAGCTAAAGTTCATGTGGTTATCTCTGGTACGTAGATCATTAAATTGTTGTAGGAAAAAAAGTATTATTTTAGAAACTGATTCAAAATGATATTCACTCATAAAGAGCCAGATCGTATTGAGACTGTTATTGTCACACTTTTTGATGCAAAGTCAAACATACGTCACAAATCTTAACTAAATTGTTTATAACAGTAGGAGTTCTTGGAATACACACAAATCTCTTGAACAATACACTATTTTGTAACTTGACCTATGCCAGTATTCAACTCGATGTTGTCTTTAAATATTTCCGAGCAATAACCTTGGTATTGTAATTGCATAGAAGTCGAATGTTTTAGAACAAAACAGTGTCTTAATTATTTTCTGCACTTTGACATTCTGTATAATATTGGTAGAGTACGTAAATGATAAGAAAGATATCGTGGAAAGGATAGGTAAATGCTATTAAAATAATTTGCCATGACAGATAGATCTTCATCGGACGAATTTTAAAAAATGGCTAAAGTTAGAATTTAAAATATCCACTAAATTATTGCAACAATTTAGATGCATGAAACTCACGTGCGTCACGACATGTCGCGTGATTTCCGCAACAACAAAGTCAGACGATTTATGTCCGAAAATGGTAGACAATTTATTATCACTTCATAAACAAATACCTTTTAAAGAACACGTTTTCCCAAATGCCATCTATCATCTAATACTTGATCTTGTTTAAGTATTTTAGACTTGTATTGCTGTTATATTAGTCACAGACCTGGGAACAAGGGAACAAGAGCACGTGGATAACATCAAATTAGTTGACACGACCGATAAAATCTTAGGGATTATGGCTCATGGCGCCGGGAAAACTATTCCCAAAGATATTTCACAGCTACAATGGTTCCTTTCTATAACATCGTGGACGTCGAGAATATATCGACGAAATCTTGAAGTCAATTACATCGATCAGGCATCCGTGAAGTTTTTTTCCATTGGATATGGAAAAACGCATCAATTCCTATTTTCAATAAAATTTTTGGTTTCGTTGGAAATTTGAATCGAGATTGTAGTTAGAGACGCCACAGAAGCAAACACTTTCAACGTCAGAACATAGTAGTACCAATGTCTACTTGCCTGTATACCATCTATACTTCATGTCCGTATTAACAAATTCAGGCCTTGACTGCCATGTGAGAACATGTTCTGTTAACTCAACCATTTTCTGTCATCTCGCTTACACTTTCACAACTTTGGTAACCTCCGAATTATTTCAAAATAAATTAAGCAAAATTCGAAAATAAATATTTGCATGCTTTTCTCAACACATAGTTTGAAATTGCTGTTAAAGGTATGTACCTATCAAATTATGACAATTTCGAGCCCCAGTGAGTTACTAAACATTTATTAAAAATTGTACATTCTATTATTTTATATGTACAATAGTTTTACATTCAATAATTATTATAACTTTCTTTTACCTTCGACCAATAAAAGCTATGTGCAAAATTTATTTTTATCAATATGCAAATGACGGTGAAATTGTATTTTCTGTATCTCGTATGTTTCATGCAGTTTACATTAAAAGTAGTTCGTAACCATTAGCATCGGCGAAAGAAACCGACCCAAACGTCAGTGAGTAGAGTGGAGAACAAAGCTGTTGTGATTCATTCGAGTCACACTACGCAATAACTCGAGCAATATATGATGCGTTCAGACCTGAAAGAAAGTGTCAAAACTCTGATTTTGCATTTCAAATACTGATAAATAACGACAACAGAAATTCTGGCACAAAATGTTTCTGCCGAATGTTGAATTCGGCATTCGATTTCACAGTCCATGCAGAAACTGTAACAACTTCCCCTGTTTAGAATATCGCCATTGAGAAGTTTTCTCTTGTACTTCATTAATGAGATCAACATGTAAACAGAAATATCGAAACGATTGTTCTCAATATAGACAAATGCTAAAGAAAGTACGACTTTGTAAAGATAAAACAAATCGAAACAGTTTTAACAAGATTCAATAAACTAAAGGATGGGGGTGAGGGTGGGGGCAATTTGGGATAAAGATATTAAATAATGTTTAGAGATCAGTTGGTAATAAATAAAAAGGTTTCTTTCAACAGTAATCAACACGGTGTCTTGCAATACGTTATAAACGTTATTTTACATCCACCACAACAGTTCAGGATCATTGTTGTGAAAGGGCAATGCTGTCAGCATTCCCCCATATATTTAAATGGGCGATGTCGAGCCGTGGTACTTCAAATGGCACATTTTTTACAAAACATGTTTATCGTTTAATGCATTTTGTGAAATCACTACAGCGCATTGAATGTTTACAAAGAAAGCCATTGATAACGAACACTAATAACTGCTGTAAAGGAACTTTAAGGAGCATTTGCCATGGTTTCTGCATTGGCCTTCTATTTAATCCTCAACTATTAAAAAATCTTTCATAATTTTGTTTACTTCAAAAAGTCCCTGCCCCCCCCCCCCCTTATAATGTTCACAGTAATATTCAGTTGCCCACTTATATGAAATCTACGTATAAAACACAGACTTCTAGATGTTAATGACTTATTTTTGGACTCGGGTATTGAATTTGGTGGAAGTGTTTCTTTGGTATTGAATTTAATGGCAGTGTTTGTTTTTGTATACAAAGTTCCACGAGTCTCATCTAAATATATCGAGTTAGAAACAGACACAGTGTGTTGTTTTTGTGGGTTTAACGCCATTTTTTCCAGCACACAATAAATAGCGGAAGTATAACTGTGGAGAAAGAATTCTGGAAATCCCCGGTAAGAACAAGCGACCCACGGGGAAACTACTGGCAAACTTTCTCATACACCCGGAGACTCGAACCCATGCGGACAGACGTGAGATGGCAGTGATCGGTAAAGCTGGGTGCTTTAGACCACTCGGCCACCCCAGGGCCCGGAGCACACACAACGTCGTAATTAGAGTATCTGCTACTACATATTTTTCCAATTCAATTACGATTTACTTACTGTAGTTCAGAACTTCCCAGGCCTCCAGGAGGGCTTTCCATCATATCCTATGAAGCCGAGGATGCTCATTCGTTTCGATCGTCGGACTTGCAGCGGGTTCGACACCCAGTCCCGCTTCTCTTCCACGGCATGATGCAGCCAGTAACATGTCGAAAGCGTTTTAGGCTGCGCACAGATAACACTCTTTGCTCATCAAGAACACAAGACCGTCTGTTAAAAGATGTTATTATATTTCAACATGGTGACCACAAGAGTTTGATAGGAAATCGGCGACTTTCACCAAAAATAACCATAAATATCAGTAAACAAACAGCCTATTAATTCTGGCTTTATTAACATCCAGGAGTGGTCATGTGGGTTTTCATTGTTATTAATTTTGAATGTTTACAAATATAAAAAATATTCATTTTTATATTCTACCTGAGATCTTTTACAGCTAATATGTCATCAGCATAAAAGTTAATCATTGAAAGATCTTGAAATCTTAAACAAGCAATCGCAGAGAATCTTTGATAAACTTATTTTTAAGATAAGAACATTCACAAAATTGTCTATTTCGCCGCAATCCCACACATTTCCGGAAAATATTCGCTGTCTGCGGAAACGACGGAGTTGTGGTCATCTTGTTTAACACTGTACAAAGTTCGAAGAAAATGCAACAATTATGTTTTCTCATATATATATATATATATATATATATATATATATATATATATATATATATATATATATATATATATATATATATATATATATATATATATATATATATATATATATATATATATATCTTATAATGCTTTCAGTACTTGTAAGATATCATGTTATATGACAAAGTCTGAATTGTGGTAGTTATACATACATACATACATACATACATACATACATACATACTCTATATTTTTTCTAACTCCTGGTACACGATTTTATCAAATTGTTTGTCATTTTTATTCATGGCTGAAAATTGTAGTGGCTGTCTTTAGGTGGTGGCGTACGTGCATAGGGTCCTGTTTTAAGATATTAAAGAACGTAAAATTGCATAGGATCTATAAATTATGCTTACGTACGTCTTGACAATTACTATTAATAAAATCTCTTAAATATGTTTATGAGATTTCGCCTTTTCTCCACTGGACAGGTCGGTCAGGTGATACTTAGAAGAATTATGCTAATTCCTATTGAATGAGTTAGGTCACATTAAAAGGTATTTTGAAATATTAGATTGAGTAGTACGATCTGTCACGGGTGGTATACTGCGATATATAGCAGTAACATACTCTTGAAGGCGTATATAAAGAGAGAACTGAGCAATCAGAAATTTCATTCATTTTGGAGTTTTCAT
Source organism: Megalonaias nervosa (assembly GCA_016617855.1). NCBI lineage: Eukaryota > Metazoa > Mollusca > Bivalvia > Unionida > Unionidae > Megalonaias > Megalonaias nervosa. Next base: position 9,604 of record JAECUM010043006.1, read on the forward strand.
ATTGTAACATCAAGTCTGCAGACGTGTTTTACGTTGTATTTAGATATTATTTGAGGAGAAAAACATTTGTCCGGATATTTCAGTGAAAATTGAAAGTCCTCATTGGACTATAATGTTATTTTAGAACTAATGTGAATTATTCAAATGCTTTTTGGACAACGCCATTTTGATGACATCACGATTCTTGGTACCAGTACATTTCCGGTTCTGAAATTTATACGGAACTTTTATTTCTTTCGGACTTTATTGGAAGCTTTTCAGAATTATTTTGGATTAAATTCATAATGCTTTAAGTTCCTCTCCCATTTTCATTAATAACTTTAAAATTAAATTATTTGTTAAGTTTTACAAAACTTGCTTGATTTGCTTCTATCTGTTACTTAGTTATGACCATGGAGTCGTAATACATACATACATACATACATACATACATACATACATACATACATACATACATTGGGCGATGGTATCGATGTGTCAGATGTTCGATGTCAAGTCCATGTTTTTGAAAATTTTCTACAGGCTAACGCAAGGCGTTTTAATTATATCGGACTACTGAGGCGAAATCCTTCTAATCTTTTAACAAGTTTATCCTGCATAAGAAACGGAATGAAGTAATCCCCCTCCATATACGACGGCTGTCTTACGTGAACCCTTTATCTGGAAGCCCAGCAGACATTTTGACGTCCTTGGCAATCTTACGTTTACCTTATCTCCTCCGTTAGACTAGCATCCTCACTACCCTCCTCCTCCCCTTCTCCCACTACGCACATACCGGTAGGCTAGGACCTCTGTCTGTCACAACCGGGATATCTTTGTGACCATGGAGTTCTGGATTCCTAGAAGAAAGTAATGTTCCAGATGATAGAATTAACCTAATCCAAACCAGCCAGCTCACAGAAGTTGGTCGATATGACCCTAGACGAACTCATAATGCCGGTGTATTCTATGTGGGTAAATGCGATAATTTGCTATTAAACGGTCTGGATTAGAGGCACCAACTTAAGAGGCAGCTGGGGCATGTGGCAAGGCGCTTGAAATTTTTCTTCCAAACATAAAATGACGCACACTGGTATTCCTTTCAAACCAGATTTATTTAGACATCAACATAAGAAGAAGGTTATGGCTTTATTTCTAAACTGATATGTTTGGTTATAAATGTTGCCCAAGTTTACACGCAGAGACCCTGATTTGTTATGTTACTAATATTTTTTTTTGGTGACTGGCAAAATACGTATAATTTAAATATTTATCCCTCGATAAAGTAAACCCCAAACTCCACATGTGTTGCAAACTGCTCAAGACCCCACATTTACACGAATCTACGATTAAGCGAAATCCTTGAATCAATCTTTGTTTCGTCGTAGTTACTGAGTTCTCATTCTCTAATTCCACTCACTCAAAGTTAAAACCTAAATAAAGTGGGCTTTAGTTGACTAGAAATATGGCTTTATTATCTACTTCCTAGATTAAAATGTCACTTTCAAATGATTTGATCATTACTGTACTCGTACTTAATTAAAAGACAGCGTGTTTATTTCACGTACGTAACAATTGATCCACTCGCGTGAACGTCTATGTATATGTCAGTCTTAAATTTTCCCCCTTTATTATTCTCTCATTACTCTTTTCCTAAGTTATTTGTACTATTTAATACAGGGAAGGTCTTTTTCTTCGGTGTGAAGTTTTGCCTACTAGAACATCGTTCTCCTTCCTCTTGTCAGGAATATATTGTATTGTTATCCATTCTTCTTAAAGTGTCAGAATACAATACAATGCACCAAGAATTACACAAAACAATCCAACTCAGTGACTAAATTAAAATCGACTCTAAAATAAAAACGCGTAATCGTAACGAAACCGGAGTGATTTGTTTTGTTTTTTGTTGTTTTTTTTTTTTTATCTTCTTTGTATTATTATTTATTTTATTTTTTTATTTTTTTTTTTAAAGCTAAACAAGAATTGACGAGTTTTAAGGAATTTAATTTCTCTATCATTTATTATTTATTACTAATTTTCAAACACCGCATTCAAATCACAAATTTTAAGATTTGATATCTTTTTCAAGATTCTCATGGATCTGTTACAATCATAGACTTAGAACAGCGTTCTTTTTTCATAATAATTTTGTAATGTGGCATTGCTCATTCGTGGCGACCCTACAGAAAACAATTTTTATATCACTTGCCACAGTGACCCCTTTTCCTGGTGACCGGGGCACCCCCGTACCGTCTGTTTATGGTTTACTCATTTCTCTTTTAAAATCAATTCTTTTTATAACTTGTCGTTATATAGAAGATCATATTTACAGTCGATTAGCACCAAATCTATAATAGTCTCTCTCTTACTACTACTACTACAAATAATAATAATAATAATAATAATAATAATAATAATAATAATAATAATAATAATAATTATTATTATTATTATTATTATTATTATTATTATTATTATTATTATTATTGCTTTAGTTGTTGTTGTCAAGTATAGACGACATGTTGGCTTGCAAAACCTTTCACTTGTATTACATTTTGTGTGTTCAAAAGCTGATTCGTCACCCGACAGCTTTCAAGATTAATTCTACTTCCGGAAATTAAGTGCCATTGTAGGCTGACATTATTAAAACAATTTATTCCAGCGCTGTACCAGTCCAGCTATTATAGTCTATATCGATGTTGTATTTTGGCATGATGGATACACTATTAAAATCTTAATCGAGTGGAAGCTGTACGGTTAAACAATGGATCACTTTCGCTTTTCGATGTCACTTAAACCTTTCACTCTTGTGCAAACAGAGAATGAGGTCTTTTGGTTAGAGACCTGTGAAGTTCTATCGATTGGAATCTTTGGCTTCTTAAGTTGCTAAGCTATTCACTTCTTCGCTCTAGGTTTAAATTCAAATTTTCATGGAGAGCTATTCACTCCACTATATATTAGTTAATCCTGATAATATCACTGTAAACACACCTTGCACGAGTCCGGGTAGGTAGTGTCGTAAATACACATTAGGTAAATCCGTCGCTTCGGGGATCAAACCCCCTTGTACATTTGTTTACGTAGAGGTGCATTTAGCCAAGAAGTCGGTTACAACGAAAGAATCTGCCTGTAGTTTGGAACTTGTAGGAAGAGATTTAAGTCCGGCAGAATATTACGATTCGATAAAAACATACATCATATAATTTATAAGTCTATCGTTTCCTCCCAGTATTGTGGATACAATTTATATGCTTGTTTTTCACTTATTGTCCTTTAAGATACGGAAAGATAAGCAATTAAGTAGGTAAATATTGAAACAAATTTTATAAAGGTTCATATGAATGGAGGACAACATTAAGCAGGGAGTCTAATTTTAATCAGTCAATCAATCGATTGGTTGATATATCTAATGACTGAGTAATGTTAATTAAGAAATCAACATTTCTTAATTATTGAATTCGTCCTTTGATCGCAAAAAAGGTGCCAAAGATGTATTCGGAGGGTGAGTTTATTTGTGTAAATAAGTCACGTATGTAGAAGATAAACACTTATAATGAACCGATAACTTTATCCATCCACACACACACACACACACACACACACACACACACACACACATAGATACATACATACATACATACATACATACATCCCTCCTTCCATCCATCCATCCACAAGCAATTTCTTTACGTCCAAAGTTATATCTTACGCATTTTACTCTGAAAGAATTTTTTCTATTAATTTTTTTCTCTAATATTATACAATATTTCACAAAATTCGGTTCCGTTCCTTCCAGTCCCTCTTACAATCAACACCCCAAATAGCACACTACACACGTTAAGGACCGCTCCGGTGGCCTAAGTGGCCTTGGATGCGGGAGGTCGTGGGTTTCGAACCCCGGCCGAGTCATACCAAAGACTTACAACAATGGTACTAGCAGCTGCCTCGCTTGGTGTTCAGCATTAAGAGGTTAGTGTTAGGTCTGGTCGGCCTGGTGTCAGGATAATGTAACTGGGTGGTACTTGATGCTACATGTCTGCGGCATGATGCCCCAATGCTAGAAACTGCCATTATCACACTGCAAATATCGAAGCGATATGACTAAAATTGTCAAAGCTACGTTAAAAATCCAAAACACACATCACACATCTAAATAAATAAATCCAGTACGATGCGATACAGTGACTTGCTGGGTTGGGTTTCAATGGGGGTTGGGTTTAGAGAGTGCAGCAATATGACTGAAAACTTTTTAAAGCTACGTTAAAAAATTCAAGCCAGTGCGCTCATGTTCACTCTCGGATAGTGTAGCAATAAAACAGCAGCTGGTTAACCACACCCAAGTTCAAGCATGATGGCAGTCATTTCTAAAGGACGGTGGTCACCCTTCAAATGTCCCTGGCTAAATATATTAATCAGGGTGTTATCCACAAAACAAACAAACAAACAAACAAACAAACAAAACAAAACAGACTTGCTCTAACTGTCTAGCCCTTTTTTTTGACGGAAACTCGCCGTAACGATCACTTCCGTCCGTCCATATCCTTGACGTTAAACCATTTTCTTAGTAAATAAATGAGAGCTCTGAATAAATGGGATGGTCTCTTCTTTGTTCCATAGTATTCATAGTGCCACCATTTCATTCAGGCTAACTTATCCTCTAATTTCTTTACGTGTGGCCAATAGTAATTGCCTGGCGTGAGTGATTGCACAGTCCTGCGTAACAAAGGTAACGCTGAGGAGCATCAACTAACAACGTCATACACTGGGGGGTTGCGGGGGTTGCGGGGGGTGGGGTGCGGACCGCACCTGGTGACACCCTCAGAGGGTGTGACACCAAAATGACTGTCTATAAAGTTTTGAATTTTTGTGCAGGAAGGGAGTCCATGGGGGTGATACCATGAGTTACCGCATTGGGTGACAACAACCCTAGTGACGCCACTGTCGAGACTGTGGAGCAAGTATGAATTTTTAAAACAAATACAAGCATTGCTTATATTAAGTTTATATTTTTAAATTAGACTATTAGCATTATGTAAATACCTATCATAAATTGTAATTTTTGTTTCCCATTAATAAAAAACTTTCCAGCAGATAAGACGAACCATTGGATGGTTATTTTAGTAGGTGTAAGCTTTTGGAGTGCCTTTTCTTTCGAGGCCAGAAATATTCACCTGTCAGTCATTTTTTAAAATCAGTCCAGTCTTCTAAACGACAATGACCGGTACGTTTTGAACAATAAATATGTCACTTATGTTTATTACAGAAAAAGTCAGCATCCAAAGAAGCTGTTATTTGTAAGGGACGTGCAAAATTTAATTCGGGATATCTGAAAGAAAA
>JAECUM010043008.1:0-22311 GCA_016617855.1 Megalonaias nervosa
AATTGAAATATATATTTACTTTAATTATAATATGGAGGAATTTGCGAGATTATCTGCGATTAAGCCCTCTAAAGCCAGATTTGATCTTGACAGAATAATCCCTAAATTGCTGAGGCGAGCTCTGGTTGATTTTAACAAATAAGACTCTAATCAATCATATCAGTGAAGCCAAGAGAGAATTTCGCAATGATGGCGCTGCTCATGTGTGGTCAATATTTAGAAATCTCCAACACGTCGATGCTGCAATGAATCACAAGCAAGCAGTGATGATTATTAATTATCTTGACGTTGAACAAAAATATATTTTCAGAATAAAGTTTATTGTGGTGACAGACGACACCTGGATTATCCGTTACCAACGCGACCCTGATCGATTACACCACGCTGGAAATATTGTCACATTAAATAAAATTTACAAACCAGGAATACTGATTGGAATTGATAGACCTTATTATCAACGAGCATATCATGTAACGGCAGTTGTTTATGCGATATATCCGCTGAATGATAAACCTAACGCCGATGACCTCCTGCCGATGAAACTTTCTCGCTTTAATTGTGTTGCTGAGAGTTACAGAACACTTCAAAAACGCAAAACGAGGAAATGGTTTAAAGGATATAAGACGTAAAAAAAATAAAAGTGTGGGCAGAAACGGTGAAAGATACAGGAACATCTATCAAAGACGTTGCTGAACTGGAAAAAAATAAGATTTTCAATAGGGGTGAAGACACTAATGGGAGAGATTTTGTACGATTGGAAATATAAGAAAATGGAGTTTCGATAGCGATTATTAATCATAACGCACAAGCGAGACTAAGGATAAAACAATATTTCCACAAAATCGAACTGTTAAATTTTATAACGGTGATATGTTTGATTTTATTAGAAATGTCCGTAAGACTGATTCTGTATCCGTCTGGCTGTTTCAAAGTTCAGAATCTGTGAACTAAAATCAGTTTGTACGGCCTAATGGAGATATTTATCGTACAGAATCTCTCCACCAGAAAATGAAAAGTCTTGCATCGAATACACGAACGATACTGACGTTATCGAAAAATTCCTCAGTAACTGTTTTGCCGTTCCGTCAGTCGCTGCCCACGCTGCTCAGAAGAAAAATTCATGGAAACCAACACGATTAGAATTTCTTGAAGATGTTCAAGGCAGTTGTGTCGAATACGTAAACGGCGGATTGTGGAATACTAAATACGATTATAAAGATGTTATCTCGGTTGATATGGTTGCATATTATCCTGGAAGTGTTCGTGAAGCGGGTGAGTTTTCTGAATATCTCAAACGATTTGGACATCGAACACATGACATGACGAGAGTTGCGATAAATGGACCCATACCAGATTTTGACTTGACTGTATTTTATGCCCCGAGTCATTCGAGTTTGCATCGAAAAACTTTCATCCGGTTGTCGCTGTTTGGTTTGGAAAACATTTTAGCGAACGCGGTTGGGCTCCAGTAGTTTTATTACGATATATGATTGATGTAAAAATATTGATATCGTTGGTTGTAACTGAAGCATTTTTATCTTATCGTCTGCAGAAACAAGTTTGGTTACCACAACAGAAGAAATATTCCCCTGATGAAAATCCAGACGATACAGATCTCAAAAACAAACTCGCAAAAGATCCTGGCAGAAAAATAATTGGTAAATTTACGCAAAGAGGATCATATGATCATAAACGACATTGTACAAGATTAATTATTCACGATGCTGGTCTCGATTTCATAATTGCTGATACAGCGGAGAGAAACATATCTATAAGCCGAAGTGATATTAACTTTTCGGACGGAACTAAATTAGGTACAAGTCAGAGCTACAGTTACATATCGGCGCTGATGCATCATGGGGCGAACGGAGAATAAAGCGAGAAAACATTCTTCATTATTCTGAGTCTGCCAACGTTGAATCTAAGGAAATATATTATAAAAATAAACAGATGTCAAAACTTTCATCGGCTCCATCGGTATATCATCATGTGACCAGACATAAGACTGATTATCTCAATGGACCTGGAGGTTCTGGCAAAACAACACGTGCGATTGCATTATTTAAAAATTTTGATATTGCCGTTTTGATGCCCACACATAGACTCGCCAGAGAAATGAGCGAACGAGGAGTTAAATCTTATATTTATCACAGCTTATTCCGATGGAAGGGAGATGCATGGACTCCTGAGCGAACGGGTGAGAAATTTATTCCTAAGATTATTATTTGGGATGAGATATGTACAGTGTCGCTAGATGTATTAAAATGTTTCTTCATTGATTGTTGACGAAAAATGCTGCTGTTATCATGTGTGGTGACCTGGTCAACCACCACCTTTTGTTGCATCATCTCCGCGTGAATGGCTGAAAAAGTTAGTAGATTATTATGAGGAAATCATAGAGCTATTGATGAACCCCTAAAAGAATTTAAAAGGTTAATCAGACTGCAGCCAGATAAGATTCAATGTGAGATAATGCGTGAAGTAATTGCAGAAACTAAGATGAATGATTTTTGGAATTCATGTAGGCCTGCTGATTTGATAGTTGCAGGTCGGACGATAGTTAGTGATACACTTCAACAGCAATTATTTCTGTTACATAAAGAAACGTTTTCCGATTTACCTGTGTAATCGATCAACAGATACACGCAAATAAAATACTGATGTTGAGATTCCTGGAATTAATGAGAAACAAAACCTCGTTCTTAATGATATTGTTGTTGTTCTTGTGAATGCTGTTGAGAGCGCGTTAACGATGGGTAAGTCTCCGTGGACTTTTGCAGATGCTATAGCGATTTATTCGTCACAAGGATTAACTATTTCTGACACAAATATCTGGATTGGTGATGATCGCATCGAATGGTCAGATTTAGTTTATCTAGCGGTGTCGAGAGTTAGAAGAATGACTCAGTTACAGAGGTTTATCATAGACTGCGCAATGGCTCAAGAAACCACTGCTAGCAATTGCGATGATATAGTAAAAGGAAAAACATCTGATTTTCAGCGATCTGACAAGGAAAATAAACGTGACTTTGATCTTGATGTTCAATTTATCATAACGCTGAAACAAATAACATAATAATGAAACACTACGGTTTACCGTGGATAGAATTAATAGTAGTCTCGGCCACACACTCGAAAATGTGAGGGTAAGCCTGTCTTGAGTGTAATCGATTTAGGGGTGCTGGTGTCCTGCTTTCACAAAAGTGAAGGCGGTGGTAGTTGTGTATCTTCAGGAATTGCTTGTAATTGTTCACGTACAAATCCACGTTCAAAAGCATTTGGATCTGGTATGTAGATTGCAGGTCTACCCGTGGATCTTACCACGCGGGAAATTTTACGTGTGGTTACACTCTAAGTACGATCAGTTGTTCTTTTCTACCACCTTCAAATTCACCAGGTTTGCATAAATATCTTACAGTCACATTACCTAGTACTGGTTGTTTTGAGGAGAGTCACGTCGTTGTACTGGTAGATATTTTTTTGTGATCTCGCTCATAGGTTTCATAGAAATTCCACGAGCAATTTCATTATTTAACGCAGCTATCACACTTGGTAGTCTTGCAATCCATTCACGAGATCTTTTATCCCTAAACTTAAGGTCAGTGGATATTTTCTTCGCATACTGATATCCAAACAATCGCTCAGCAAGTGTTCGATTAAATCGCTCAACAATTGCCTTATTGTCCTCGTCTGATTTTGACGTTATGTTGTTTCATCATCGACGTTACTGCACCAAGAAATTCTTTGCCAAGATCAACCTATAGTAGCTGTGGCCATCGTAGACCACCTTGTGGTCAGGATCCTCACTTGATAAATTCGTTCAAGCGCAGATGCAACTTCAGTTGCTGGTTTTGTTGATAGTGGTTCTGCTTCTTTAATCTACTTGCAATATCAACGACAGTCAACGCGTATTTGTATGTGCGCGATTGACGTCTACCTATTTTAATAGTATCATGCGGTAAAAAAAAAAAACTCTGCCGGATGAACTTCATTGGGAGCGCTGACATCAAAATGTGCGTACTGAATTTTTTTAGGTGGTGGTAGATGAATTTGCCATATTGTTTGCAGTGCGAACCAATTCGCAGCAACAGAACGTGTGACATTATTCTGTATCAGCAAGTTTACTAATCGCTGCTCTACCCCACCAATATTGTTTGGGCTATAATAAATCGATGCCATTATAATAGTTATCTATGATTAATTACCAGCCCCTAGCACTAGTTTAAATTTCATTGCAGATCTTACCAGCCATTTAACTAGTGATCCTCTGAGAGATTTATTGTTTACAGTTTTTAACGTATTGATCAACTTTACAGCTGTTGTAAATCTGGATTTTTATACGCGACATCATGAATGTGGCACGCTTGATCAATCGCATTTATTGAATACTCTCCAGGTCTTGGTTGGTCTAGTTTGGGAAGTCGGATATCAAGTCGGGTTCTAGGACTACAATAATTATATCCAGGAAGTTGTTTTTCGCCTGGGTATTTAGCCAACGATGTCCCTGGTAATTCTCCCAGTGAAGCAGAGATATCACCACCTGTCTTTGTACGAGACGAAATAAATATGTATTTGCATGTACCACATTTCAAACACTTGATTGTAAGTGCACGCTTTTTTATTTTTTGTTATTATTCTTGTTAATCCACTGATGGGAGTGGGTGCTTTGCATCGAACACAATATAAATTCATATTATTTATTATATATCCCTACAACATGGATATCATTGATTTCTCAGCGACACGAAAGCAAGAGCCAATCAGGCATCATGCAGTGCTACCAAATTCTATCAGAGCAATTATCATAGGTCCATCTGGGTCTGGTAAGACGCAATTATTGCATAATATGATAATGAAATGGCCCAAGTGAGACAAGTTGTATTTAGTATCACCATCTGTAGATGATCAGCGATGCTACGATGTGCTTAAAGATTTTAATGAAGAAGCGAAGTCGGATGAAGACGGTAATGATATTATTGACTTTATCACCGACATTGATGATGCTTCATCTGTAGATGACCACGATGGATGTATTAATGATCTCGTAGTATACGATGATGTAATGCTGGACAAACAACCAAATACAGCTCGGATATTTTAACGAGACAGACACAAAAACACCGATGTTACATATGATACTCAGCGATATACACAAGTACCTAAAGTTATCAGAGTTAACTGCAATCTTCTGGTTGTCTTTAATGGAGTCGATACCCACACACTAAGAAACATCCACCAGACTTGGTGTTCAGGGTATATGGATTTGATTAAATTCAGAAACTTCTTTTCGAAGCGCAAGCTAGCCCACACGGATTTATCCCGATAAATTTACATCATCCTCTATCGCGATATCGTATAGGTCTCGATAAAAAAAATTCTGACAGAGCTGCAAGGAGGGCGACAGCAAACATTGAGTGTCAAATTGGGTAAACGAGCACGCATAAAAAACGAAAACACAAACATCAAAAGACAAAATAAAAAAATGAGCTAACCCAGTTAAAGAAGTCTCGGTCGGTTAGAGGCCACGGTTTGGCGTTATAGACCTTGTATTTTCATTTTTGTAGAAAGTTTTATTTTCGCGAAATAATCCTCCTAAAAAAAAGTTGTAGAATTCGCCATCCTGCTGCTTTATGCAATTGCGTCTCTCAAAAGAAAATTCGCAAAGGATTTTTCCGTCATCGATTTCTAAAAACAACATTTAAATCGTTCAAACACGGCGACAGGGCTTGTTTTCCAAACTCTGATCGTACACAGGTCATTAGACGTGTTTGCACGAATTACTTCGATCCCGCATAGTTTTCTCGTGATTGATATGACTAGTGGGCCACGCAAGTATCGTGAGGGTTTGAACGGGATGCGTCAATTTAATTTATAAAAATAAAAATAATATGCAGCAGCCATACCATAGAATCGTTCGGCAATACCTAGAATTGTTTGAAAATATGACAGAGGGCCACACAAAGACCCAAGATATGATACAGTCGCTATAGACTATACGAGAAGATCTTAGAGCGGGGTTTAAACAAACATTTTCGCCGATGATTTAGCTAACAAAAGAAATTGCAGAACGTGTCAACGATATTAAAAAAGCTGCAAAGGTCACAGCGGAAAAAGTCGCAGCCCGTAAAGGAACTGAAGCAATCCCACGTCCAGTTACTAAGATCGCGAAAAGTATCAAGGATATCAAGACAGCGAAAAGAGCAACTGCAGAGGTTATTAAACGCTTGTAAGAGATTCGTCTGAAATCAAAGAAAAAGAAGGCGTTGGAGAATCTGACGAGCCACCACCCATGTATAAGTAAATGGCTGAAACACGAGCACAATATTTTAATGAAAAAGGTCTGCTGTGGATCATTCAAGACCACGCCCTTCCCGCTAACTGGAAAGATATTTTAATCAACGAACCATCTCAAAATATATAAAAAGTAAGGGCCAGATGAGTATTTAAAAAATGTACTGGGTTTAAAGACGCCTTTGGCGAAACGTGTGAGTATTATAATACAACGCTTAATTTGGCTAAAGTTGGGAAAAATATAGGATATGGAATATGGATCATTTTATGAGATTCCTTCCCCGTGCAGAAATGTTGAAGAACTTCATCCAACCACTGAAATTGTGACAGGAGAATAATCGGAACAAGCAGGTGCACCTTAATCAAAACGTGTGTCACGACAAGTGCAAATTAAACGGAAAAATGACCAAGCAAACATGAACAACCTGCAACTAAATCTCATACGTTGGAAGAACAATCAGAACGGCCAGAGAACAGGTACAACGGTTGCCGCAGCAATCGTTACCAAAATGCACACTCACATTGGATCAAGCATTTCCACCAAACAAAGGAGAGGTCCTTAGGGTGCTTGCACCTGATGGTTTGTACGAACGTAACGACCTTGTGGATCTATTCGTGGGATCCGTTCGTGAGGGCAACAATTCCTCCTATGTAATTAAAGAAGCCATATCAATTTGTTAGCGCTTGCTCACTGATGATCTCATGGACAGAGGCATATATCCATGACATATACAACACCGATGATGAGTTCTAACGCGACTGAGACACTTCGAGACTTGCGTGAAATCTGTTCATCAGTGAAGCATTGGTTTTAAATAAGCCCAGAGAGTAACCTCGATGATGGCCATCTCATCCACCAAACCAGAACTCTGTATATTCTGTTTGGGTTTTCACCCATCGTCGAACCAGGTGATTTGACTTGTGTATCTGCTATGCCATAACAACTGACTGATATTGGTTTTCCCTGGTTGGTCAAGGCGGGCACGTTGTGGGTCTGCGAAGTGAAACATTAACAATAAAACTGTACATTAGAGATTGGCCTGACAAAAGTCATAAACAACGAGATTCATGCGTGGACGTGTGAAACCCATTCGCACAGTTAAAGCGAGAAAACCGGTGTACATCACCTATTACGGAACAGCACCATACGTTAAACTTGTGGCCGTGCGGGTCGTGGACACTGCTAAAAGTGCCGCTGTCTATCAATTAAAACAACCACGCTCGCAGGTGGCCCATTCGCTTCGAGATGAGTACGGAGATTAATAACATAAGCACCAAGGGCGGCTCCAATTACAATGCCAGCAACCGAAATAATGCCGCCTCCAGTGAGCAAAATCATTCACGAGACTGCTCAACATCGTTTGTCAGATTCAACGATTGCAACATCGCCATGGGAAGCGGCATTGCACAGTATTAAATTAAATTAACAAAAATATTATTTTGCAATGACTGAGTTCAAAGTGATATTCCATCCAGCATTTGACATGTGAGCTCCTGTATTGATGGATCGAGGCAAGAGAGATTTTCAGTTTTACTCAATCAGTTAAAATAGAATATCAAGTGCAATACACCTCTTGGTATTTCCCCCATTGTGAGGCATTTTTTGGAAGCAGTGGTAAAGTGGTGAACGAGAACAATGCTAATACGATGTTGATGTCCACATTGGAGTTGTCAATAATGGCATGATGGCATTGTTCAACATTGCACCTTACTCCATCAATGGAACGGAAATCGAAGCCATTTCCAGCAACGTTGACATGACCACGACGATCCTCGGACTCCCCCGAAACTGCGATGATTGCATGAGAACCGCTGGCCCAACTTTGATTTTTGACATGGATGCAACTGACCACGCAGTTCATAGAGCAAATATAATCAGACTTCCAATAATTGCTGGCGACGATGACGCAGCTTTTCAAATTTTAGCATTTCTTAATCCTGAGTATAATCATGTACTTCCACTCACCTCAGCCAAATCATAGGGTTTTGCAGAGAAATTCAGAGGTTTATATTTGGAGCGAAATACACGGTCATTTTATTCCGTAAAAATCAATTCCAATGATGTCATTTTGCGTGATGCATGTGCTCCTGCTGTATTAGATGCACTGATCGTATGGATGCCCGTCCTATCCACTTCACTGAGCACAGAGTCACACTTGTTATTGTTTATAGAGTTGCGAACCACTGTCGGTTCTCTAACATATCACAGACTCAGACCCACTCAATGGCATTGTGGGCAGTTTACTTGGCAAATACGTATCCAACATTGTCTTACTGCGTTCCTGGCGTTTCAACTTGCGGCGCGAGATAATAACAAGGCACAGGGCAACATGATATTTGAGAAGTTAGAAGAGACTGCGTTCTCTCTACGATTCAACAGCCATCAGGAAGCTTCGGAAGAAATTCGGCTTGACTACACAGAGGCCAATTATATTGCACTTGCATATCACAATATGTGGTCATGCATGAATCGGCAACAAATCTGTAGATTTCCCAACTTTTATTACTTTCCCCTGGAACATCTGTAATTGTTCAGGCAATCCGTTGACGACATGTATTTTTATGCACGTGTTGATTAGTACAGTTACAAATTATATGATGTGATACTTTCCAACAAGATGTTGTTGTAGGGTGCTGGTAGTCGAATGAGAGTGATCAACGACATGTCAATAATTCGTAAAATTCGTAACTGAGAGTGTAACGTATTTGAATAATAATGTCCTATCACAAAGTAAAGTTCAGCCTCAGTCAAAGTCAGTTGTAAAACATCAAATACAATCACAAACAATTGCAGGGTCACATTGAAACTGTCGGGCAGCGTTCAATTACCAGACACGAGCCGTCGAATACTCTCGGACAGAGGTCTTAGATTACCAGGTGTCAGCAGATCGCGTTTATTAGTCATGGTGTTGTTGGCGTCGATCCAAGAGAGCTTGTCATTTTTGAAGGTCAGTCAGGCAAACTGAAAACGTCAAACGCAGATCGAACGTTCGTTAACCAATATTAATTTCATGGACAAATCGATCAAACCTTTACGCAATGGTTTTGTGCGCGTTGAACGTGCAGCGATGGTGCCATGCACACGTGAGACTGGCATCTTCAATCTGGGTTCATCCATAGGCCCTGACACTCACTGGGCCGCATACCTGATAAAAATTCAGCATAGTGTGCATTTTGACCCGCATGGACTTGCACCACCAGTTGAAGTGGCTAATTATTGATCCAGGGGCACTTCTGGACGAGGACGGCAGAGCTGTCTGAGCTGTTTTATCCGACTATGCCAGTAAAGAAACAGATGGATGGTCCTATATGCAGCCATCATGTTTCTGAGGCGTTGCAGGCACTGAAGCCTTCACCAACAAAGCAAGCACTTATCGATTTTCACTACTGACATTTACGGTCGTTACTCTGTTCAATGACAGGGTGCTGATTTTGATCTGAGCCAATTTGCCATCAAAACAAATTTTGTCAGCGTTTATTAGTCGGGGTGTTGTTGGCGTCCATCCACGAGAGCTCGTCATTTTTGAAGATCATTCTGACAAAATGAAAACATCAAACGTAGACATTCAATATATTATTGTCAAGCGCAAAGGCGCTGTCACAAAGAACCTGGTTGACGTCTTTGAGAACGGTGGAATCAGAGGACGTGGCGTGTCGATTGCTCATATCAAAGAATATGTTGATATGTAAGCTGCAAGAAGACAATACGTTGAACAGCAGATCGCTAACGTGCCTTCTCCAACACGCGTAGTAACCTTTGGGAGACCAATCTTGGGAATATTAGCAGAGAAGAAGATAAACCAATTGATGAGAAAACCTTAACAAATGGTCGAATTGTTTTATTTTCTGATTATATAAGTAGTTCTGATAGACCTAACCCTCACAATTTGAAGGTGAGCGTGTCCGGATCATACTTGTTTGTAATAACTGTAACTAAAGGTACGTGAGGTCCAATGGGGCGGAAGATAAATAATAAGCGATTTCTTGATCTTACTTTATCACGAACTACCTTGCCAGAGAGTGGCGATTTTACTTCTTACATTGTTACACTACTAGCATCATTTGTCGCCGCAGATGCAATTCAGTTCGAAGCACTCAAATTTTATCCAGACGGTCTTTGGCCTTTGTGTTTAAGATTAGATTTTTACCATTGCATATAACTAATAGAATCTGACCGTGGTGATGAAGCAGCGAAATTTGCCACAGATCAGCTGGCAGTAGATGTTAACATTAAAAACAGTTTTGCCCCACTTCTCGAGGAATATTTGTGTCAACGTGGTGTAACCTTAATCTCTCATATGAACTGTCATATAATTTTGTTAACGGTCAAGTACAAAATTTCCATTTAGAAACACCATGGCGTACCGCAAACAACAGAGGTCCAGCTTGGAAGCATCGCATGTGCACGTAAATATGCTCAAGCGTTGACTGCAGAATCAAGCGTAAGAGCACTCCGGGGTTGTTTCTACAATGGCATTCACTGATGTGTCCAGCCCGGTTACCTTTAACGGTAAATATTTTAAACCAACGTTGACTCAACTGAGAAGAGAAAAATCTTGACTGTTATTCAACAAGGACGCTCTTGTTCGGGTCACAGTTTTTGGGCAAAGATGATCGTTTGATGTCAAAGGTTCTAGCGTAATAGGTATGTTTTTGAATGAGAGTTGTGCCAGACCATCTGAGCGCACGATCGCTGGAGATGAAATCATTTCCGAGGAAGAGGTCTTTTATAAATGCATGACCATTGTGCTAATCAATAAGAATAACTTGCTAGAAATGCGTGTACGTCTTACGCCTGCTCGGAATGATGAGGTAAAGGAAGGTCTGCTTTGCGTGCAATTAAAATACGCAGTTTTATTACTGATAGCAGAACTATGACAGACCTTTAGTCTTACCGACGGGAAAAAAACTAATCAAAGCGGAACAACATTTGAGACATGACATCTCCAAGAAAACCGCGTTGATTGTGACATACAAACGTAAACGTTTGATCGTAGATGGTATTTACGGGTCTCTGTGGCAGCACCTGTTAATCTTGGTATCATTGGGATAACAACAGCATCAAACCTCGGATGCGAGAGGTTGTGGGTTCGATCCCCTGCCGAGTCATTCCAAAGATATAACAATGGTACTAACAGCTGCCTCGCTTGGCGCTCTGCATTAAGAGGTTAGTGTTAGGACTGGTCGGCCTGGTGCCAGGATAATGTGACTAGGTGGGACATCATGCTACATGTCTGCGGCATGATGCCCCAGTGCTAGACGTCACTATAAACTGCCACACAGCAGACATCGAAGCGATATGACTGCAAAATTGTTAAAAGCTACGTTAAAAATCTAAATCACAAACACACAGAGCATCAAACATTGTAGGTGCATCAATCGATATTGTTGTTGGGGTTATACCGATTGTATCCGATGTCTCTGGTGGCGCAAGATGTTAATTTGGATGGAACTGCATTTCCGAGTACTTGACTATTCTGACTTGCTTACGACCACACAAAGTATTCTCAACACCATCAGCAAATTGTATTCTGTTGCAATCGTGGATAATATAATCAGTACGGCCGAGTTTGAGATTGGTGGCGGAAATGGAATATTACAGACAAATACAAGCACAAAATAAGAAAATGTGTGCTTGCAGAATTACAGATATTAAAATCAATTAAAAAAGCAGCAATCGTAACGCACCCTGTATATATTGACAGCTACCATAGAGGTTTGCTTGCCTATCTAAGCAATATCATCACTATCTACATGATTATCATTTCCAAAATCGCATAAGATTAGAATGGTACGGAAACAGGACCTTTCACATCATTCGCTACCCTTTGAGGAAACGGACACCTGTACGAGATTCTAACCACCATGAATAAATCACTCGCGTCACGTGGGTGATTTCACCTCAAGCAATCCCTCAACAAATAAAAATAGCCAACCAACTACGACTCGCGTGGGGGATAACTTGCCATGGGGGTTAGAGTCTTGTACAGATGTCCGGGCAATCATGGGAGAGAGAAAGGGGTAAGAGCCCTACTTTAGGTACTACTAAGTTACATTTTCTTGAGATTACAAAGACAGTTTCTGTCTCCATACATGTATATATAATATTGAGTATTGCCATAATTAATATATATTATTCGTTTTCAAACCGATTCAGACGATCTATGCATATTAATGACAAAGTCCCAGAGAATTTCTCTGTGAACATTGTAAGTTCTCTCCATTTTAGATGATATGCCGACGGGTCTGTGCCATACATTCTTTGGAAATTACAATGACAGGTCGATATCATCGTATTTCCAAGTCAGAGAAAAAATATTAATAATATATGGGGGGTGGGGGTGAGGATGGAGCATTAGATAGTTTTTATGTTTGGTATGTATTTATTATTCCCCTCGCACGAAATATATTACAACATTTTCATACATTGTTTAGAAATTTTAATAAAGAAATATGTTTTACGTGTTTCAGACTTGTCCCCTGAGTTCATGGCCTGCCTAAGCAAGATGATGAATGATACAATTCCTCCGACACCTGGTGGATATTTAGAGTGCTATTTGTCGAATCCATTATATAATGCTGCCATTACATCTGGCCATCCATTAACGCGTGCATGCTCGTAAGAAATACAATTTGTACATTTATTATAATAATCAGATTTCAGTCGTGTATGTATAGCTTCCACATTAGACTAAATTTCACGTTAAGGGTAAAATAATAATGCGAACATGAGCTATCATCATGTAAACGTTGAGTCCATTCCTAACTCGGCTTCCGCCATCGCTTTTCAATCGAAGATTCCAGCAAACACTTAGTCATAAGTTAGCATTTTCTGTCGTCAATGACTTCTTTATTTCGCTATCTTAAAGCTAAACCAATCCATTGTATACCTTTTCAATATTCTAAATCCATAAAAGTTGTATACGTAAATAAAATTATTGAAAGTTCGAACAAGGTAGTAGAATACAATAGTCTAAATGAATTTATTGCTTTTCATATTGAAATAGGCAAATAAAGATTAACTGAGAGCTGTGCTATATGAATACATACCTGCAGTTGCGAGAACGCAAATGTATTACAGATGTAAAATTATATACTTTCCTTAGGAAAAGTGTATTTGATTAAACAGAATCAGTCTATAGCAACTAAAAAGCGCGACTCTTGCGATTCATATAAGGTCTCCAGTTTATGCATAATTCGCTTGAAATGATAAGATCCTTGTGCACGGTGGTTAACTGGTAGATGAACCACAAACACAACACATCCTCCATAAGCTAGACCTACAACGTGATAAAGTTATTGTAACCTTCCGTTAACACTGAAGAGAGAGCCAATGGCCGTATTCTACGCAGTCCCCAGAAATATATGTGCAGTGGATGCTAATACAATCTGAAGACTTCAATGTCAAACTAACCAAACATTCGCCTCAAGGAAAACTTCACATCCCGTTCCTCCTGTAGTTTCTGCGACAATGGCAGTGGTCCAAGTAAAAGAATTATACCATCCTCGACGTGTAATTGCATAATAAGTCGATGCAGCAATAAAGACCATATAACAACACTGTCCATAATCTGGAACGTACAGCTCAAAGTGACTTACAAGGAAGACCTTGATAATCATTGGTTTATGGAGAAATGCATAAATGATGGGCTTTCGATATTCACGGGTTAAACGTTCATTTTCGGAAACATGACCTGTCCAAACCAGCCACGTACGTTGTTTTTACCAGAACGTATACAGATTGCATGGTGAGGTATGATGCAGGCATTATACAGAGGACGATTTTAAGTTTGTAGATCTAACTGACCTAGCCACCTTATTAGCCGAAACAGGAATTATGACGACAGGTGGAGATTCACGACACAAACCTTCCGCTATTTAGGACATAAGAAGGATTCAGCAAGCAGCAACATAATATGGTGTTGGAAGAGATTACCGTACGTGCTTAACTGCTATTACTGTAACTTCACAGACGTCAAGCCTTGAATGGACTAGGTTGCAATGCTCCTTGGAATTTGATCGAACCACAGGAGAAAACATGCTTTCAAAATATTGTGTTAAGATGACGAGTAACGTGGTGTTTGGCACCAGGAAAGCTCGTACTTGCAGAGTCATTTCGAGATTCACCACGAAACACTCATGTTAGTAGAGAAGAGTGCCATAAGCAGCGCCAACTGAACTGACACCAAATCCCGCATTAATGCTCATGCAAGATGTTATGTGGTAATCTATTAGTTGTCCACAATCATTATTTGTTATTATACGTCCTTCTAGTTGAAAATGGCTGTGACATTACTAACTGGTTTCGTGTCTGTACGTACGTAATGGGAGATCAATCCAATCTGTGCTCAGGACAGTCTATAGCACGCATTGAATTTGATATTGTGTTTCTTGTATTTGATACATTGCAAGAATCGTTGCATTTTATATAATGTAATTATCGTTGCATTTGATACACCATATATATATATATATATATATATATATATATATATATATATATATATATATATATGCAACAATTGTTACTTGTATTTGTTTTGTTGCTGATGCTGTTGCTATCTTCAATATTTAATTTTACTGTTGTTTGTAGTATTAATACTGCCAGCATACAAATAAATAAACAAATATACTAACAAAAATACAGCAAACATATATGCAAAATTTAATTAGTCATTATATAATACAGATCCAAGGTAACCAGAATTCGAGATTCATTTTACAGCTATTGGACGTCACTCTCTGTTATTACTTAATCACATTATACTTAATTTGCTATACTTTTCACAGAATAATAATTGACAGTAAATAGGGCTAAATGAAACCTCGAACACAAATAAACAACAATGCAAAATTATGCAGATTGCCAAAACCTTTAGAAATGTTTTGTTTGGTTGTTATAGGAAAATGGCTTTCTCAAAGTAAAAAAGAAATATAACTTTCTGAAAACTGATTTGTTTCCGAAATTCATGGATTTAAAATCAAATTCTACAGGTTGCAAGACATAGGACACACATGTGGAGTTCAGTATATACATAAACACTGTCCGGACCAAGTCAATGATTTTAACAACTACTATCATGTGGCTTCAGGAAGCATTCCCTGTCCCGACGCCAGTGGTATGTATTGGAAATTATTAGGCCTAGCATCAATCGTTCGTATCGTTATTTGCATGTGTAAATATTTGCACATATCAAAATATTCACAGACTTTAATATTCATATCAGAAGACAGATGTTTGGAGTTATATGATTCATTTATGCCTTTCGTTCCAATTTGCCCACTTACCTACCATATTTTTTTATGGATTTCTGGATTTCTAACGCCATTTTAGCACATTATGATCTACATCATGCAGAGGAAATGGGAGCAAAGTGGGTGGTGGTGGTTGCAAATGACACACCAGACAGTCGACATGGGATTGCCTGGGCGGGCATTGAACCCGCGACATCTAGATTACGAGTCTGCATCTGTACCAACTGTAATATCCCGGCTCGCATTATTATGGATAGAAGAAAAAATACCCAACTGTTATGTCATTTAAGTGGCGTCACATTGAATTCCTTACTTTAGTTGAATCCTAAAACTTCGTTGAATCCCTTAAAATTCATTGAATCGAAAAAAAAAAATATTGAATATTTACATTGGTTGAATTCCTATAATTTATTGAATCCCTCACGTCTAATTATTCCATAAAATTCATTGAATTCCTGACACTCGTTGAATTTTTAAAATACAACAACTCCCTTACACCGGTTGAATTTGTAAAATTCATTTTTAAAAATTCCCTTACATTGGTTGCGAGATGAGAAGTGGATGTCACATGGAGTAATATCAACAATCTGCTGATGATAATAAACACCTAAAGGTGTCTGTCACATGGATTAATGTTAGAAATATAACGATGATAATAAACACCTAAAGGTGTCTGTCACATGGATTAATATTAGAAATATAACGATGATAATAGCCACCTAAAGGTGTCTGTCACAGGGATTAATATTAGAAATATAACGATGATAATAAACACCTAAAGGTGTCTGTCACACGGATTAATATTAGAAATATAACGATGATAATAAACACCTTAAGGTGTCTGTCACGTGGATTAATATTAGAAATATAACGATGATAATAACCACCTAAAGGTGTCTGTTACATGGATTAATATTAGAAATATAACGATGATAATAACCACCTAAAGGTGGCTGCCACATGGATTAATATTAGATATATGACGATGATAATAACCACCTAAAGGTGGCTGCCACATGGATTAATATTAGATATATGACGATGATAATCAACAACCAAGGTGGATTAATAGTAGGAACATAATGTTGATAATGAACACTTAAATGTGGATATGACATGGATTAATATTAGGAACATAACGATAATAATGAAAGAGTGGGTATCACATGGCTTAGTATAAAGAATATAGCGATGATGATGAACAACTAAAGGGTGGGTATTACATGAATTAATATCATGAATATAATGACGAAAATTAACAGATATTAAGACAATCGGTGTTTGAAGGAGACTGGAGAGAAAACGTTTTCAGAATTGGGATTTTAATGTACCTATTAGCTTGTAATGTACCTATTAGCTTTTAATGAACCTATTAGCTTTTAATGTACCTATTAGCTAAGTAGACGATTGTTTTTTTATTCGCCAGCATTTTATTTTATTAGCAGCAGAGAGGGTGAACCCTACAACTTTGTAGAGATCTTATTTTTGAAAATTAAGGGTTCCCTGAAAAAAAAAAAGAAGTTTTTGTCTTAATAGTGAAAACTTCTTTAATTGACCAGATTTTTTCACAATCTGGTCACGTACGTATGTCATTCACCCTCTCTGCTGCTATAAATTAAACAGCCATTATAGATATTATCAATAATGAGTATCGGAGAACCACACTCAGCTAAATTAGCTCGAGAGCGACTAAAGGCAATTAAAAAATATCTACCTGTTCGTGATTCTGTTAAGCAACAACTACAATCGCGTCAGAATCTCAAGTTGAATTTGAGGAGGATACAAAAAAATTATTTAAACCTATCACTGAGACCACTAAAGGTATTCAACCTGTGTTAGAGAAAACCGCTGAAGCAACTGGAAAAATAGCTGAAGGAACTGAAAAAATAGCAAGAAGAACTAAGAAAACAAAAGAAATTTTACGTGAACTTCCAGCCGAAATAGCTGCCGCGATGCCAGTCCCGGAAATACCTGAGGATGAAGATCAACCTGAAGGTGCTGAAGAAGAAGATGATGAAGCAGAAGGTGCTGAAGCACTAGATCCTGAACGAAAGAGTCGTGTAATATTAAATACTGCTGAATTGATAAATAAATTTGATGAAGATACTATTAAAGTAATTAAAAAATTGAAACTATATCAACTAGCTGAATTTGCTGTGGATGGTTTTAGTCAAAGAAGTAAATTAATGAAACCTGAAGACGCAAAATATATTAAAAACAGTGATCAATGGAGAAAATATTTATATCGCATAAATAAGAATGTTGAACAAGCTAGAGATAATGATCCATTATATCAGAATTATATTAAGGAAATTAATGATTTAATTCAATCAAGAAAAGAAGAGAAAAAACAAAAACAACAAGAACGAAAGAAACAAAAATTATTTAAACAATCATTTCGTGATTACGCAGAATTACCACCATCATCACAAATCAGATTACCGTCATCACAACAACCAAGAGAAGAGGAAGAAGAAGTATTTCAAGACGCTCCTGGCGCAACTGGAAGTGGTCTAGGAAGTGGTCTTATTACTTGTCCCAATAACATTCTTGCTGATGTCGATCGACTAGAAATTCTCATCGGAGGAAAACGAGCTGGTAATAATTCCCCAGAAATCATTAATGAAGCAGCTGATATTTGTAAACGATTATTTAGTGGCGGCATCATGGATATTAATGTATATCGGTCTCTTATGAATGAAATCGCCGACGATTATTATAGTGATTAAGTATGTAATTAGTGATAAAAACAGTTAATAATAAAATGATCATACACAATACTCGTGGACCTACCATGGTCAGGGTAATAAACTCTCGATTACCTGTATACAGAGCAACCTACGGAGATGGACTAGGTGATGTTGTTCAGGGTCTGTTTACAAGAATAGCCCCAAAAGCAATACCGATTGCAAAGCAACTAGGAATGAAAGCTATTGATGTTGTTCGTGAAAAAGGTATAGGCGCTGTTGGTAATCTCGCTAGCAAAGCGTTTTCAGCAATTAAAGATAGACTATCGCGATTAATACGCAGACCACAAGCGACCCGACCTCAACCTGTGAAATTACCTAGCACTGAAGTGATGCCAGCAAATGTCAGTAAAATAATAAATCAAGCCGCTAATCAAAAACTAGCGGAGTTAGCTGATATCCCGATGTCGGAAAAGGAAAAAAATATAACCGCCAGTCTGATAGCAGGAAGTGGTCTTCGAGTTAGACGAAGACGATAATAATAAAGATGTTTAAGCGCATTTCTAACACCGCGTTTGACATAGACGCACCAATTCTCAAAGATGAGTCTGTGCGCGATTATCAGTATTATTCTTATGACGCCCGAATTCCAAATCAGCGTGGAAGAATCGAACTACAGGTTCAGGATACAAGTAGATATTTCTTACCCGCTGAAGCATTTATCGAATTTGAAGGTGAAATTATAAGGACAAATGATGTCGAATACGCCCCTGGTATTAGGATTGGTTTTGTTAATAATGGTATTATGGCGTTATTTGATAGCGCTACGTACATGATTGACGGAAAAAATATTGAATCAATTCAGAAAGACGTTGACGTTGCCACAACGATACTTGGTCTTGCGAGATACAGCGACGATTATTCAAGATCAGCTGGTCCATCAATGATGTTTACAAAGGATACAACGGATCATCCTGACAGTAGAAATCAAGTCTTTCGACAGCCTAATGATCGAGCTCCTGCTCCTGCTCCTGCTGCTGTTATTGAAGATCTACCTTTTCCAAATCCAGAATTCAATTTAGGATCTGCAACACGTCGAGCAATGTTGAAAGATGGAAATAGAAGATTTTCATGTGTGATTCCACTGTCACATATCTTTGGATTCTGTAGAGATGTCAGAAAGGTTATTTTTGGAGCCAAACATACAGTTGTACTTGTACGAAAAGCAACCGACGATGATGCATTATGGAGACCTATTGGTGATCCTGGTAAAGTAGTACTAACAAAACTTTCCCTGTGGATGCCAGTGATGACTCCGTCAATATCTGAAGAAGACCGGTTGTTATCTTTCATGAGTCAAGGCGGTAAATCAACGTTGTCATGGTTAACAATGACCACAGATGCTATTCAAAGTACAATTAATGGTTTATTCACATGGCAAATAGCTTCTCAGCAAGGTGTTTCTGCACCAAGACACATATTTATTGCATTACAAAATAATGCACGAGTAAACGATCAAACACATAGTCATATGATATTTGACCAACTCGGTGTTTCTGAGATTTCATTAAGGATAAATGGACATCAAGAACCATCCGAGGATATATTACTGAATTTTGGAAATAATCATGTAGCACGTGCATATCATCGTCTCATGTCGTTCATGGGTCGTGATCAAAACATTGATACTGGTTTACAAATATCGCAGCTAGATTTTACATCGCTGTATCCGATTTATTACTTTTCACTAGAACATTTAGATTTAACCAGACAATCTGTTGTAGATATTCATCTTCGAGCTCGTGTGACAATAGGAGTTATTGCTAATTACAGAGCAATTGCTGTTATACTCAGCGATAAATCGATGTTACTCGAAGGTGTTGGTGGACGAATGAGAGTTATTGATGCTCCAGTAGAAAACATGTAATTAGATCGTTCATAATAATTATAAATGTCATATCATCACGTTAGTGTAAGTCTGACTCCTGGTCAGATTAAAAAGCTACAATCATCATCAAAAAATAATCGTGCGGTAAAAATATCATTAAAAAAAGAACAAATCGCGGGTGGTCCGAATAAGCTATCGCTGACTGAACGTCAGTATAATCACTTTAATAAAGCCAAGCGATTAAAGACTGGTGTACGACTTGATCTTTCCGCAGCGGTTATTAAAGACATCTCTAAAACGGGTGGTATATTTCCGCTTCTCGCAGCAATACCAGCATTAATAGTAGCTGCAGCACCAGCTGTTGCAAAGGCAGCTGCGCTAGGCGCTGTTGGAACAGCTGCTGGAATGGCGTTAAAGAAAGCAACCGGAAAAGGAATCAAAAAAAAAGGAAAAGGTCTAAGATTACCAGGGACTCCACACTGGTACGGAAAGGGTCTAAGATTACCAGGGACAGTTTACTAATAACACCCATGTCCAATTTTGATTTACTTAATGCTGCTAAGCAATTAAAAATAAAAAATTTCAGAGGTGTTTTATGCGCGATCAATTACCTACCGTTGCAATGCAACATGAAACCGGTATTATTAATCTCGATAAAAATTCTGGCCCAGGCACGCACTTGGTCGCATATGCAATTGATCCACGTGGAATTATTTATTTCGATTCGTATGGATTAGCACCACCAAAAGAATTTCTTCATTACGTTAGCAATAATACTGCTCCAATCTGGTATTCAACGCTACCGACACAAAAAATAACTGATCCTCCAATATGCGGTCGTGAAACCCTCGCTATGCTTGATGGTGTATCAAAATCAACAGCACCGCCTCATAAAGTCGTACACGCGTTCACTACACTACGTCATAGTACTTAAACTGATATCAGTAAATATAATGGTAGATATTTATGGAAGATCCTCAGGTAGAGCTCAGAAGGTCGATTTATCTAAATATGCAACTATTGATCAGCTCAGAAATGAAATCGATGATTTATTAAATATCACGAGTGTGGATCAAAATGAAGTCGTCGTTTTTCAGAATAAACAATGACGATTAAAAACGAGTAATATACAACTACTAGATGTTCTTGTACGAATTCCAAATGCGGTTGTTAATAATGTCGTTACTTTCACTGATCAGGGTAAAATACAGGATTCCGGTAAGTCGGTTAACGATTATGTTAAGAAAACTGGTGATGTATTTACAGGTGACATTATTATGTCAGGAAGAAAAATTACGTATATTGGAGATCCAATCGCAGATACAGACGCAGCAACAAAAAAATACGTCGATGATCAAGAATCCAAATACGTGTCAGTGCGCGGTGGTATAATGCATGCATTTCTCAACATGAATAGTAATGGTATTAATAATCTCAGAACACCAGAAACAGATTTCGACGCTGCAACGAAGAAATACGTCGACGATAAGGAAATTCCAATAACGACTTCATTAACGACAATTAATGATGGAATTGCTTCATTTAGAACTGAATATAATAATCACATACAAACATTTCTAAATTTTCGTAGAAATGTAAACAGATCTATTAATGACTTTTTTGGAACTCCACCAAATGTTATTATTAATCTCGCTGACATTAACGCAAGACTCAACGATATCATTAGTGGTATTCCTAACATTATTCAAAAATTAATCTCGTTAAAATTCCTCACAAGCAGATCATTAATATCGTGTACACAGTCGCATCAGGAAAAGCAACATGGACACCGGGAAATAACACTTTTAAACACACTGCAGAGGTTACTGGTGTATACAGATTATCTGTATTTAGTAGTGCAAAATTTACTATATTTACCACATTTCCATGGCGTCATTCAACCGATGATTTTTCTGGAATTGTGTCTATAGTGTTAAATAAAGATACTGAAGAAACGTTTATGCTGATAGCGAATGATAAAAAGTTAACCGCAGTGACTTATTGGTGGTGTATTGAGTTCATAGCCGAAACTCCCGAATTAGTTACTTAAATAAGTATAATGAATCAAGAATCATTTATCGACGTTCAACGTCACAGATACGCTCAAGTATGTGAGTGTCAAACTAAACTAAAAAATATCATCGACGATTACACGATAAAGGTAAAAATATCGTCGTCGTATGGTTGTTA
>JAECUM010043009.1:0-30292 GCA_016617855.1 Megalonaias nervosa
AAAATTTTTGACTGAAAAACACAGCAGCAGAGAGGCTGAACGACGAAAAGTGAGTGAGCGCGGCACAAACGAACACCTAAATGATGAAAAAAAAAATAAAAAATACGTCAATGGGAAGTAACAAAAATGAGCTAACCCGGATGATTTCGTTATTGCGGTCTGTTCCCCCGCAGTATGGAAATATGTTCGGTTAGAAGTTTCGGTTTGACGTTGTTGACTTTTGTTCTCAGCTTTTATAGGAACCTTTATTTTTGCGAACGGACCCTCCTAAACCTTTGTAAGGTTCGGCCTCTCTGCTGCTAATACCAGCATATCGGCATAGTTGTGTATCCAAGAGAAACCATACTGATTTACTGCTCGTACTTCTAGTGGGTAGATACTGCACTATTTATTTGTAAACATACTGACTTACTGGATGTATTTCTGGTGGGTACATACTGACTTCGTTCATGTATTTGTAGTGGGTACATCCTGATTTAGTGCATGCATTTGTAGTGGGTACATACTGATTTACAGCTTGTATATCTAGTAGGTACATACCGACGTACTGCATGTATTCCAAGTGAGTAACTGAGTTACTGCACGTATAGTGGGTAAATACTGACTTAATGCGTGAATTTCAAGTGGGTACGTGATTTATTGCTCGTATTCCTAGTGGGTACTTACTGATTTACTACGTGTATTTCTAGTGGGTACTTACTGATTTACTGCTTGTATTTCTAGTGGGTACTTACTGATTTACTGCTTGTATTTCTAGTGAGTACTTACTGATATACTGCTTGTATTTCTAGTTGGTACTTACTGATTTATTGCTCGTATTTCTAGTTGGTACACAAATATTTACGGATCGTATTTCTGGTGGGTAGATACTAATTTACTGCGTATTTCTAGTCGGAATTATTTTACACTCTCTCTCTCAAGTATTTGAAGGAGTATACGTTCACCTATCGTCCTTGAAGATATACCTTTGGAGATTGGTCTATCCTGAGTCACTACCATATTGTCCTCTACGACGTGAGAGCCAAGTTTTTCTTTATCGAAGTTATCCATTCTTTATTGCAGCGTGCTGTTTTGTCCTGGAGAATATGTAACGCACAAATGGTGGACGTCTCGTCTGTGTTTCGTGCTTCTTTCTTGAGAAAAAAAGTAATAAAATACTTTTAGCTAACATGGCCGAAGTGCATGTAATGTATAACTGATATCACATAGGATAGTTTTCTAAACCATGCATTTTTGTCACTACACTACACTCTACCCTCTCTGTCCCCCACACCAAATAACGAGTCTGCGAAATTCATTACTTCTATCCCCAATATCATGAAATTGGGAGCTTAATAAATGCCGCTTCATTTGATAAGCTTTTCGGACATAGGAACAGTTGTACCAAAATTTCTTCGAGGAAAATTGTCATCTTGTTTCGTAATTCCAGACGGAAGCGGCTATGAAACACACTGATAACAATCGTAATTTTGAAACATGCACTCCAAAGGTTATAAGAAAATATCTGGTAAACACATACATGCTTTTGGGAAGTATTTATTTTCCTTCTTTATTTATTCCACTTAGGTAACGATTATAATATATCTATAATACCGCCAAAATTCGTTAATTTGCATTTACATTGTGTGTAGATGAATATCATCTCTGGGCTAAATCACAGAGGCATGCTGTAATACAATTTATGGCACACCCCCACCACCCACCCACACAGGGCCGGCCTTAGGCCGATTGGACCGATTTGGCCCAATCGAGCCTCGCGTTCACAGGGGCCCCGAGCGTTAGTAATTTTTGAAAATATATCTATAGAGAGAAAGTGATTTTAAAGCGATAGATGAAAATTTTAAGTTCAGTATCATATATCACTTGTTTAAAAGTTTCCTTCCAAATGCCGTGCCCACAGGGGGCCCCGCGCGTAAATCCAGGGACGCTCCGCCAAAATGATCCAAATCAGGCCTCGCGTTTGCTAAGACCGTTCATGCACCCACACCTTGGGTAATATATTATGATAACCGTTTCCAATATGGATACATATTCAAACTATAGGGCTAAAGATAAATAATATAAACTTGCCCTACCCACCTGAAACTTTTTGGGCCTTGCTTGGCAAAACTGATTCTCTTGTATCCTTAAACACTTAGACTTGCATAGTCAAACGCAATGTACATTGTCGTAAGGTTTTATTAGGTCAAATTACCTTATCTTAAGTCACACGATAATTTGACATTCTTGTCTACTACTCTAACCGTTACGATGTTTGAAATCGAAGGGAAGTAACCGTTGCTGTCCTCGTGTGGGTAAAGTTGTCTCCACACATATTGCCATCTAATGATCACGAATAGATACATATATTGGCTTTGGTATTGTTAAGACACAGTTTGCGTTGATTATTTAATTTACTTGCTTTACACTGTACGTAAGTACCCCTCACAAACAGTCACATTGTCTCTCACACATATTATCTATGCATCCCTCACACCCTACCAACATACCTACCTATACCCACCTACTTACCTAGGCTCGAAATTAGGACTCTTTTCCACTGACCCATATGATTGCCAAAATATTTTTTGCTTTTACTGATCCTGCCTAGAAGTCAAACAGAAGCCAGTTCAACATTATTATTCATTAACATCTCAAAGTTTGGAAGATATATTCAAGCTTCTTCACGCGCTCTTGTTATAAGATGACACAATTTACTTTGCTCCATAGGAACCAAATTTCTGTTTTGATTTTATTTATCCTTCTGCCATTACATCAAGGGAGCTTGCATTTCATGATTCCAGGGACGATTTATCAAAATTATTACACCCATCAACACATGAAGTATCCCGCGTACCTTCGAATTTCTCCAAATACTCTGTGCAGAAAGTGCACAACATCACAGCCCTTCCTGGGTCGTATTTCAGCTATTTGTATTCATTTCCTTAGCATTTTGTTTGTACTTCCTTAGTTTCTTCCCTTAGTCACATTTGCGATTGAGTTCTCTTTTGTCATCATCTATTTCCTGCCACTTCGGCGGGGGCTGTTCACTTTGCAAATACTTCAACTTTTACTGTTGTCACCACATGTGTGGAATGTTTATCAGCAAATATGATCATAATATAATAAATACCCCCCCACCCCCCCACCCCCAACATATACTATGGAATAATTTTGTATAATTCGTTGAGTAGACGAACGCGACCTTTTCTGATAGGTCGATACTAGACTAGTAGAATACAGCTTTTGTTCTGAGTAAAGAAATAATAGCTTCGGGCATTACACCACGTGACCAGGCTAGCTCAATGTGTATGAAGACTGTTTTGCCAATAATGAGATTAATGTACCTGATGAATGGTTTGTTACCTACAGAGAGAGAGAGAGAGAGAGAGAGAGAGAGAGAGAGATATTCTTTTAAAAATAACTGCATAGTATTGTGTAGTATTGAGTCCGTCTTTTCCAGAGAGATTTTATTAGTCTTAAGCTTAATATACACTACATGGCGCCCCTCTCTCTCCCGTGTCTTGGCGCCCCGGGCGGTCGCTTGTAACGCCCGCCCTGTACGACGGCCCAGTCAACACTGCAGACAAATTCCAATTTTATAAATATTCTGCAATATATTGATTCCATACAGCAACAACTTTTGTGCGTGGGACATTGGTTTTGTTTGCATTTCTTAAAGAATTTACTGTTCATTTAATAACGAGACAAGCAAAAGAAACGCCCAGACGTACGTACATTCGGACAGCGACATGTATATACCACTGTCTCCGCTTCAGGCAGATATTATGCTTGGTTGTTGGATAATTTTTAGTGGTTAGAGCGTCCGCCTCGGATACGGGAGGTCGCGGGTTCGAACCCAGTCTGAGTCATACCAAAGACTTATAAAAATGGTATTAGCAGCTGCCTCGCTTGGCACTCAACATTAAGAGGTTAGTGTTAGGACTGGTCGGCTTGGTGTCAGGATAATATGACTGGGTGGAACATGATGCTACATGTCAGCGACATGATGCCCCAGTGCTAGACATCACTATAAACTGACACACTGCAGACATCGTAGCGATATGACTGAAGTGTTAAAACTACGTTAAAAATCCAACACACACACACACACACACACACACACACACACACACATTTTATACAAGAAATTCGCATAAGGTTTGAAAATATCCCTAACCAGCTTAAATATGTATGTGTGTGTGTGTGTGTGTGTGTGTGTGTGTGTGTGTGAGAGAGAGAGAGAGAGAGAGAGAGAGAGAGAGAGAGAGAGAGAGGACTGAGTTGTTATCACAAAGATGTAATTTTTTGCCACTGATTTCTGATGCGATTTTGTAACAATGACTGTTGTTATTATTATGTCTAGACGATTACTTGAATGATCATCTTTAAGCCAGTTCCAATAACAAAGTACACGAGATCGATGTCTAGCCATTTCCCCGTGAGCGCCTCTAACTCAAGCTTAGTCTTCCTTAAGTGCATTGTGGCATATCACGACCACTTAGAACTGGGTCTGAATAATTTATTGCTAAGTGCCTCCTCAGCGCTGACAACATCGGCTTAAAGGTCACGCCATTCTTGTAGTTGCAGATGGTGTCACCAGGCATAGGAAAATTGAAACGTCGTGGTCTTGCATTTTAGTGAAAACTGAGGAGAGAGGTTTACGCCCTTATCCGCATGGTAAGTGGAAGATTTAATATAACATGTAAAATATATTTAGTCTGTTTTGTACTTAGACTTATGCATCACACTAGCGTCAGTGAAATCAATATGAGGGTAAGTGGAAATATTTGGATTGCTTTGGGCTCAACAAGGTTGTCAACAAATACTTAAAAGTGACCTCCAAATGAAGGATTATTATTCTACTGTAGGACATGCGACCCATACTTACAGTCTGAAGTAAGAATGCATGACGTCTGCAGTACCTTTAACGCTGGGCCTATATTTTGTTACTGAACCAAGGTCTCGGCTATTCTTAGCACAGAATGAACAAGAGGCTCACGTACTTATCCACGTGGTAAGTGGAATATTTAATAGTACATGTATAGTTCTATGTAGTCTTTACTGCACTTAGACTTTTGTATAACTAGCGTCAGTGAGATAAATCAATATGAGGGTAAGTGGGGATATTTATTTTGCTTAGGGCTCCTTTGGGTTGTGAACAAATACTTCAAAGTAATGTACAAAGGATGGGGAATTATTCATTGTTAGGACGTGCGACCTATACTTGCAGTATTAATTAAGAATTCATAGAATATTCATTGCTTTTTATGTTGGGACTACATTATTCCTTAAACAAAGGCCTCACCTAGGTTTCAGCATAGGAAGCCAAATTAGCTAGTGACCATTTTTTTGGTCACGTATATATATATATATATATATATATATATATATATATATATATATATATATATATATATATATATATATATATATCTTGTCATCTGCAGGTAGCTATACCAAGCCTGAGTAAATACAATTTTGAACCTAAGTAGAAACCGTAAAGAGATAAAACATGCAGGCAATAATAATACAAAGCTAAGATTTTTGAGGCAGCTTTGTGTGGCTTATGATTTTTCATGTACACACATTTGGCATTTCATCAGTCGATCTTTTTCTGCTGAAGCACAGTGTACGGTCACTGAGTAGAAAAGGTAATTAATTTGTACTGTACTACATTATATCATGAGAAAAGGTGTGTTAATGTCCAGTTATTGTACCAAATGTAAGATAGCATAGTCAAATCATTATGCACGCCCAAGTAATATTTATTTATTTATTTATTTAAAATATGCTTATATCGTTGTTTTCTATTTAGAGAAAAACCTGCGCTCAAACCTAACCCTTCCCATCAACAATTAATGTTGTCTCAGTAATTTACTAACCAGTAAGTATTACGTGTGAATTTAGTGATAAAAAGAGTCTGTTTAGTTATAACTTAGCGTCAATACAATTTACAATGTCTTAATATTCCGTTTGTTTTTAAGCCTTAGCTACGTCTTGTTGAAAACAACTCTCGCTGTTAGTGCATGGAATATTCATGGCTTGTTTACAACAGTTCATCAAAATGATTTCTAAACTAGAGGATGCTGATTCTCATAAACAGATTCATGAGACATTGTATTTTATTAGAAACCATGATAATATTGTTATCAGAGAGTATACTAATATTAAACATGTTTGGTGAAGTAGAAACAGTGGAATTGTTCATTATGCGAAACGTGGTAATGTAAAAGGCACACCGGTTTCAAATAGCAATAGTGCTGAATATATGTAGATGAAACGGAACTATTCTTCATTTATTATAGGTTTTATTTTGTATTTTATTTGTAGATAACTCACCAATCTATTCCATATACCATTGGAAGCGTTTATTGGTGTGGTCCCCTCTCCGCGCTCCACCTATAATTGAGGTGGCTAGCTTTGATCCGAAAGTTTATAAAGTTTTTTTTTTGTTTTTTTTTTTATGTCTGTATGCTTTTCCCTCCATAGCCTGTTGTGTGTTTTATTGAAAAAAATCAAAAAGAATTTTGAGAAAAAAATTTAATTTAATTTGGAATTAGGGTTCTGTAATCTGCCCTAACCCTAATTTGCTTCATAAGGCTCATACTTCCCTGGATGGTTTTCGAGCCTTTTCCTTTATTTAGTGATCCTTGCCGGGGATCAGTGTGCGTCCTGTATGTGCTATCATGTATTGTACATTATCCCTTTTGTATCTGTAAGGATTTGGCTTTAAAAGGGATCAAATCATTCTACGAGTTGTCTTTATTTATTATTTCAAAAGCCTATCTAAGAAAAATAAAAATAAAGCCTGCTTTGGAGGCCCGGGATCCACTGTGGTGGTGACAGCAGTTCCGCACTATCTGTTTCCACCCCAGAGGTCGATCCCTTCTTTCCCACGCCTCTTATCCCTATATGTTTTCTCCATATTGTATGCAAAAGGTGAAATAAAAGTAAAAATAGAAACATAAAACAAACAGAAGCAAAGTAGGATTTGTTTGTTTTATAAATGTATGTTCTGCGTGGAGGTTTTGCTACATCGCAGTTGTAGTTTAGTGTTTGTGTGCCCCCCCCCCCGTTTGTGTTTTCGTAATGTTCTTATTTGTTGGCCTTCTCATTGGGGAGATCAGGTGTGATCCGTACTACCTGGCGTGAGACGCGTAGCATTGGCATCACACTATCATTCGTTCCTTACTCAATTAGGCTCAACTCCCTGTCCCACACGCGTGTACGTGTATGTTCCTATATGGTTAGTGTTATATTAGCTACTGCGATGCCTCATGTTAGCTTGTCAATATGGTTATAGTAAGTTTGGAAGACGTCCTTTCGCTGTAAAGAGAGGGCAGGAGAGTAAGGACGGGGGAACCGTGTCTGCCACTGTCGGGTACCCCTCCTTACGAAGCAGTTGATTCCCCCTCTCCCCCGCCCGAAACAGACAAAGGACGTCATCCGGTAATACTTAAAACTTAAGCTGATTCCTATGCCGCTGGTGAAAAAAAACCTAATCTTTTCGATTTCATGATGCAAACTACACAGCCGATAGGATCATTGTAAATAGATTTATCTAATATATCAATGATATTTACAAAATGCATCGCGTCTACTTCTCCATATTTCCGACGAACTTTGTAGGTAATTCTATATCTATCAGTGGCCGTTGTAGTACGTCGCAGCAGTGGCGTACTTAGGGAGGTGCGATGGGGGGGGGGGGTATGGTCGGTTCGCTCCATTAATATAAATTTTTTACGTGATTTTATTTTACATAGTTTTAAGTTTTCATCTTATTTACAAAAGTCCTATATATATATATATATATATATATATATATATATATATATATATATATATATATATATATATATATTTTTTTTTTCTTCAATGAATCCATGCTCAATTCGATCAAAAGCTTTTTCTTGATCGTAAAGTAGCATGGCTTCATTCTCTCCCCTGCTGGTTATTAGATCTACTATTGCATTTATTGAAAGAGTATTGTTTAAAATATTTCTCCCTCCGTCCCCACAGCTTTGATTAATATCAACAATAGAGCTTATGTATTTAGCTGTGTGTCATGACTTTGCTAAAATTTTATAATCCATGATTAAAAGGATGAATTTTTATATCGTCGCGCTCCCCATTTCCCTTGTAGGTCAGTGTAATAATCCCCCTCTCATGTTTTTTCATATCTCCCTGAAAAAAAAATAAAATGTATATTATTGAAAAGCAATTCAAGAATATAAGCTAATTTTTTTTTTGTATTTTATGTAAAAATAAAAAATCATTTGTTAGGCCATCTGACCCAGGGGATTTTCCTCTTGTTAGGCCATTTATAGCTTTAACGATTTCTTCATAGGTGATGAAATTTTCACACCAATTTTTGGCATGATCTAGTATATGTTTTAATTGTTTAGTTTAAAAATAGTCTTCAGTAGTGTCTGAATCAATGTTTTGATATGTGTATATGTCTTTAAAGTAATTTCCTATCATGTAGAATTTCTTGTTCATCCGTGTATCGTACAATATTAATTCGTATCTTGTCTATTTTCTTCTCCTTTCCTCTTTTTGTTTTTATTTTTTTTGTAAATTCCTGTCCCCTTTGTGTATATATCGCCGAATTTGCCTGCCATTATCTTTGCCCCTTGCATCATACAATTGTCAAGTTCTTTCATTTGCTCCTCTATCCTTTTTTCCTCTTCTGTTTTCGGAACATTTTTATGTATCTCTTTATATTTCTCTTTAACCCACTCTCGCGCTACTTTTTTCGTTTTACTATGGTATTTAGTTAACATTTTTATTTCTTGTTTCAAGAGTTCCCAATCTTGTAATATATCTGTATGAATTTCGTCTCTAAAGTGGTCAAGTTTGTGATGAATGAGATGCACATAATCTGGATCATTTAATTGAGCGTGGTTCATTTTTCATACCCCACCCACTAAACAGGCTACGTTAATTTTCTAGATTTGTAAACCGACTGGATAGTGTTTAGCTACCGTGTCTCCCAATATGTTCCAGTCTTGTATAATTACTTTATTTCCCTCTGTAATATAAAAAGTATGTAATCTACTTGCTCTACTGTCTACATACATATGCGTTTATTCTCTTTTGTTGCCATTTTTTCTCTGAATGTGTCTATTAAATTAATTGCGGAGATGAAAGTTTTAACTAGGTGAGCTACGGTCCTATCTGCCTCTATCAAGCCCGTGCTCCTATCTGTCTTGTAACACCCAATTAAAATCCACCCCACCCCCATGATAAATGGTTCTAAAGCAAATTGTTGCATATACTGTGTCATGTTTGTTATGAAATTAGCCTTTCTAATACTCATACTAATAGGACCGTATACATTGAATTTATGCCAGTTATATAGTGTGATGCAGTCTTCCGGATGTAGTCGTTGGAATTTATTCTTCTTGCAGGTTTAACCCCTTGGCTGCACGTCGTATTATTGTAGCTACCCCAGATTTATTATCTGTTTGGTGATCGTTTACCTAAACTAGAGCGTGAAGTTTCTCTTCCAGTTTTTGGATGGTTTTGTTTAGACGTATTATTGGATTAGAATAATGTCCTAATCCCTTGAAATTCTGGTTAATGCATCTATTCTCCCATTAATACCATTGACATTCACAGTCAGGATTTTAAGGGTTAATCCCTCCATCTTGGCTATGAAAGATGGTTTTGGGATGTTCTTATTTATTTTACATACTTTCCGTTACGTTAGAAACAATTTAAATTCTGAGTTATTATTTCTTTTTTGGTTTTTCCATCGATAATCTTCCAAAGTTATTTTGATCTTATTTCTGTGGTTTCTTGTCAGAGACATCGCACGTCTTCTCTCCGGATAGTCTACTCGGTCTGCTCTTTTCCGGAGGTTTGTGTGCTTCAATAATTTCAACTATTTTCCTATCAGTAAATCTATGTACTCCAACGAAATCCACTTCTTCTTGCTCTCCTGGAGTTTTGGGTGTTGACCGGTTTCTTTTTCGCTTTAGCGGTGGTTTTGGCATTGAAGTTTGCGGGGCAAAATTGTTTAATTTTGATTCCCCCTTGTAATTTGGAAGCTTTGTTCTGTGTTCATGTCTTTGTCTTTTGAAGTGTTTCTTCATGTTCTATTCCCACATCTTGGTCTATGTTTTTGCTTTCTAATATGTTTGAAGTGTGATGTTCTGTCAGTTGTGATTCAGTTTTAGAGTCGGTATTATTCAATTTAATCTCTTCGTCGATGTGCAGGAACTGATATTGGGGTGATTCGCCCTTCTCTGGAACCGAATCATTTGTGGGATTTGTTTCCCCTCACGTTGGTCGGTTCCGTATCTGTTTGTTTTAAGCTCTTTGAATTTTCACTCTCACTAACCAGAGTCACTGCCGCTGTTTATGAGTCCGAGGTATCCTCAAATTTAGGTTCCTCGAGTACGTAATACGGTACCGTCGTATTCTCCAAGAAGATGATTTGTTCTTTTTTATGTTGCTTTTTTCTCTTTTTCGCTTTCTTTTTCTCACTTGCAATTGTTTGCTCGTAACTCTCTCGTTCAGGGGAAGTTTGCGGGGAGGTGTCTGTCTCATTTCTAACCACGACCTCACAGTGGCCTTCCGGAATCATAGCCGGATCATTTATCCCAGCTTCGGCCTGAGATTGGCCCAATACTTCTTGCTGGGGTCCCGTCCCTGTTGATTTACCAATTTGGGGTATGTGGGATTCCCTTAGTGTTTTGAACTAACTCCTTTTCCTCTATAGGATCAGGCATTTCCTGGAGCTTGGATTTAGTAGCATCATTTGTCTTTCCTATCTTGGATGCGTACGTGTCACACGGTACTGGGTTTGTACACTGTTTTGGTGGATGTCCTGTGGTACCGCATCTGTTGCGTGTGCGGTATTGTTAGCATCCCGGTACCATGCTTTTAACAGAAAACCCTTTATAAACATGAATGGGAAAACTTTCTTAGCATCATGCTCTGTCATGCACAGGATTTTTATACCTGTGTAAACAGTGGGAAAATTCCAGAACGTCGCCATTTTATCTCTGAGGACTTCCCCCCATTCTTTTGCTCTACCTTAATTTTGAGTTCTTTTATAGGTACTTCCAGGGGTGGACCAGGTAAATTAATATTTATGGACCTTTCCCCCAACGCTTTCACAAAAGGCGGCGGGACTGAAATGCTTTTTTTACACTTTATTTTGAGGAAAATACCATTTCTAAACAGCGGGATGTTACTCCGCGCAAACAATAAATACTTTCCCCTCCCTCCATTATGTAGACCTTGAATATCGCTGAGTTTTGTCCCTTTGGCCGTGAGGTGCTGCAGCATCTCTCCTGGTCTTGGACGGTCAGATTGAGAAATTGCGGAGAGATCCAGAACCTGGCAACCAGGTTATCTGTAAGCGAAGAGGACACGGCCCTCCTGCGACGTGTGAACCTCAGCATTGAATTATGTTCTTATTCTTTTCCTTTTTCTTCCATTCCCTAGCTAGAGTCAAGTTAAACTATATATATATATATATATATATATATATATATATATATATATATATATATATATATGTAAAGCAAAACAAAACACAAACTTCAAAACGAATACTAGCTCCCCTTAGGTTGTAAACCTTTCTAATAATCGAACATTTTCAGAAATACAAAACAAATAATTGCAAATTAAATTAGAAATGTAAATATTAGAAAAGAAAATGTTATACCTTTGGCATAGGAATCCAATAATAATAAGGTCCAAAGCAGAGTAGGGGAGTGGGCGGTGTTAAACAATGCTCACCCCGAGCGTTTTCTCCACGCTACGAGCCTTTCGACGAGCTGTGTACGTCCGATTATTATAACGGGCGCTTACAGAATTGGAGGCAAAATAATCTCGCATCACCTCTTGAATAATTCAAAGGGGCATGTCTAAATTTCTCACATTGGACTTGTCCTTATTGGTGATTTCATTGCGCATGCTAGAAGTGTTTTCTTTAGATTTGCAATGAAAATGAAGTATACAATAGTTTATATGATTTTTGCATGTCTCCTCTGCGATAGCAGAATGGGGCATATTGCTTTGACGCAGTCCATCCGTATGTACGATCCATTTTAGTTGTCCGGCGCAAAAATACTAATGGACTTTGAGCCATTACATTGTAGAGGTAATCATGGCCACGAGTAGATAACCCGGACTATATTTTACACAAGGCGCTTCAGGTGGTCGAATAGTTTAAGACGATTGCTTTTACCGATTGCTGCCATCTCACATCTGTCCGCATGATATAGGGATTGACTTACGTGGGTATGTGAGAAAGCTTGCCTGTAGCTTTCCGGTTCTTCATCGGCCACATATACAGGCCGCCATGTATAATGATGTTAAACACACAAAACACAAACAAGAGCATATTTTTGACGCATTATCATGGCCCTGAGTACATGACCCTACTGCATTTTACACGCTTTATCATGGTCAGGAGTAGATGACATGACTACATTTGACACACTATCACGGTCATGAGTAGATGAACCGATTGTATTTTATATACTTTATTGCGGCAATGAGTAGATAACCCGACTGTATTGTATACACTTTGTCATGGTTACGAGTAGATGACCCCCACTACCTTTGTAGACTTTGTCATGGTTATGAATAGTTTCACCTGACTAAATTTCAGGTAATCGCAACAGTTTTAATTTTTGTTTTACTTTTTGAAAGATATCTGCGATATATCAATTGGTGGAGTGCCGGACTCGTAATCGAGTGACTGCAGGTTCGATACCCATCCAGGCCACTCTGGATAGACGTTCATGGTATGTCCTACAGAAAGACACTTTGCTCCGATGTTCTGGGAATTATATAGCCAGTAATGTCTTAAAACAACCAACGGATTAACCTGAACCGTTTTGTTTACCTGTACTGTTTTGTTTACACCAATCGTTTCACAAATTTAAGCTAAAAGCACTTGAAGTATGCAGATGAAATATGATGGGCCTATTTGTATTCACCTGTAGGTGATGGCATGCGATTTTCAGGTTATTAAAACTATATATCGTGCTATAAAAGACATTGTAGAACTTGTTGGTCTTGAACATCTTTTGACAAAACGCTTGCAAGCATAATTAATAAAACAAACCTAGACATATTGAAATCTGAGTCATGTTTATATCATGTATAGTTTGACCATGCTAGATTTCAGGCCGTTATAGCAATTTGTGGATGTTGTAAACTTAGTCATATTTTCGAACTCTTTGGAGTTTGCTAACAAAACTCTAATGAGCACAGTTAAGATAAATCATGTGAGGTTCACAAATAAATTGTATTATGCGTATTTATACAAACGCAGATATAGTTGTCTTATGTTGCAGAATTCAGTTACCTGTGTCTTTTGTTGCAGAATTCAGTTTCCTGTATCCTATGTTGCAGAATTCAGTTACTTATGTTTTTATTGTAGAATTCAGTTATCTTTGACGTATGTTGTAGAATTCAGTTACATTTGTTTAATGTTGTAGAATTATGTTACCTGTGCCTAATGTTGTAGAATTCAGATAACTGTGTCTTATGTTGTAGAATTCAGTTGCTTATGTTTTTATTGTAGAATTCACTTACCTTTGTCGTTATGTTGGAGGATTCAGTTACCAGTGCTTTATGTTCTTAAATTCAGTTACCCGTGTCTAATGTTGTAGAATTTAGTTACCTTTATGTTATGTTGTAGAATTCAGTTACCTTTATGTTATGTTGTAGAATTCAGTTACCTTTATGTTATGTTGTAGAATTCAATTACTTGTGTCTAATGTTGTAGAATTCAGTTACCTTTATCTTATGTTGTAGAATTCAGTTACCTTTGTGTTATGTTAAAGAATTCTATTACCTGTGTCTTATGCTGAAGAATTGTGTTATCCGTGTCTTATGTTGTAGAATTCAGTTCCCCGTGTCTAATGTTGTAGAATTCATTTAACCGTGTCTAATGTTGTAGAATTAATTTAGCCGTTTTTAATGTAGAATTAATTTAACCGTGTCTTATGTTGTAGAATTCATTTATCCGTGTCTAATGTTGCATAATTCAGTTAACCGTGTCTTATGTGCTAATTCAGTTACCTGTATCGTATGTTGTAGTAGTGTGTTGTATGTGTGTGGTATAATTCAGTTACCTGTGCTTTGTGTTGTAGGATTCAATTACCTGTGTTTTAGTTTGCAGAACTCAGGTACCTATAGCTTATGTTGCCTAATTCAGTTACCTGTGTCAAATGTAGAATTCAATTACCTGTGTCTTATGTTGTAGAATTCAGTTATTTGTTTCTTTTGTTGTAGAATTCAGTTACCTTTGTCTTGTGTGCTGAATTCAGTACATTTGTATTTAACTTATTTAGAACAGATACGAAAACTTATGAATTTGCTCAGTTCCAAACTGATAAATTACTCAACTGAAGTTAACTTATTCAAGGCAGAAGATTTCGAATATAAACTCTGATCACTGCCAAATCAAGCATGTTTCAGTTAGTCATATGCAGTGTGAATATGCAGACCGGCTTCCACTGGTATGAAATGGTTTCAGTAAATTGCTGCATCTTTTCTGGAGTTGGTATCATCTGACCCATTTGATAGATAATTACAAGATTTGTGTGTGTAGGGAAAGGAAGCTTACAAATCTTGATATAAATGAGGCAATGAGGCATTAGTTGCATATTTCAGACAATTCGTTTCTTCTTTTTGGATTGAAATATTTAATACAAAGGCGGAGTCATCAGACTAATCCAAACCAAAACAAAAATAATAAAAAAAAAACAACAACAACACCAGCACCAACAACAAAAGCCATTCCTATAAAACATGCTTGTTCGTGATTGTGGTTCCTAGTATCCTGTTTAGAAGTATAAATAAAAACAACAATAACAACACCAACAAAAACCATTCCTACAAAACATGGTTTGATTGTGATTGTGGTTCCTAGTATCGTAATTTAAAGTATGTTGCTCGCTCCATCTAATGGACATAGAAACTATGAAAAACTGATGTCCAGTTATGATCAGAAAATAATAAAGATTAGTAAGAAAAAATGTGTTAATAAAAAACAAGCTTTGTGATATTATCCTACTAAACTAGAAAAAATGAGAGCAAAGGATTTAGGCAGAGTTCTTAATAACATATTAATCCGAGTGTGATTATTCTGATTTCGAATTTTCACTGCATCTGTATAACAAAAGCGTTTTAGTAGATAAATATAAACTAGAGATTGGAGAGATTGGGTAAAATGAAATAAGCCACTAACTATTGTGACAAAATCACTCGTCCTTCTTAACAATCCGGGGTGTTCTCATCAGCTTAGCGTTCTCATCAGCTTGGTATATTCAAATTCAAAGTATACCCTCTGCAAAGAATGGGGGTGAAAATGTCAGGATGGAAGGGGTTTGTTTGGAGTCCAAATAGTCCCCACCCCCTCCTTTTCTACATGAGTACCCACCCTGGGTCTGGATTTCAGAGAGACTCTTCCGCGAAACTGACTCTCACTACAACGAATGACACGTATTTAGTCTAAATCTAATTTATAACGAGGGAATGTTGTTACTGTAGCTTTCTTGATACCATTACACATTAAGATCATTCATGTACCCATGGCCAAGTTAATTAGTAATGAACAAAAAATAATTTAACAATCTAAAGTAGTGGTGGAGCCTGAAGTAATGGAGGTGGAGTTCAGAAGAACTCTCCTGTTCGAGGTAAAATATGACAATTTTATGTGAAAGCAAAGAAAACTGGCTAGTTCGCGCAAAACAAATCACCTGCTACCAAAATCACTCTGTTTTTGATCAGTCCTTAATAATAATAATAATAATAATAATAATAATAGTAGTAGTAGTAGTAGTAGTTGTAGTCGCACACATGTCAAAGCCGGATGGATAAATTTTGAGCCTTTGAAATGAAAAACGAAGAACTTTACCGCAGACCTGTCCCGGTTTGAATAATACTAGCGATTAAATTAAATATTGGTTAAAGAACATGACGCAGATAATAAATCAGCTGCCATTA
Source organism: Megalonaias nervosa (assembly GCA_016617855.1). NCBI lineage: Eukaryota > Metazoa > Mollusca > Bivalvia > Unionida > Unionidae > Megalonaias > Megalonaias nervosa. Next base: position 15,964 of record JAECUM010043009.1, read on the forward strand.
CAAGGAATAGTCTTGTTTTTAATCACTTGCTTGCTTCCGGTCATACTACTCTTTTTTAATGTGCATTGGTTCAATTTTTTAGACTCAAGAATTACTGAGAATGGCCCTCAAGAGGAAACCTAATTGGTTGGACGAGGAAAGGGCCTTGTTGGTTGAGGAATACCGGAAACGGAAGGACATTTTAAAAGCAAAGTACAGCCGCAACGTCACAACGGCAATGAAGAAGAAGGCGTGGGAGGAAATCTGTGACATCATAAACACCGCCAACCCTAACGTACCCAGAAGCGTTAAGGATGTACAGAAAAAATGGGAAAACTTGTGCAATACAGCAAAACATGAGTTGTCCGGTAAAGTTAGACCTCGCTCTTCCACGTCAGGTATGGATTTCAAATTGAAATTGTCTCCTTGTTACTATTAGCCATGAGCAACATCCATAACTGAACAATATGATGTCGTTAAAATACAGTATGCTACATGGACATCTAAATATACAGAGGCCGAAATAGGTGGTCACCAAGGGCACCAGATTAGACGGAAGTGAATCTTTTTCTCGATGGGGTGGGGTGATTAGGCGGCGCTAAAGTCATAGTTCACCTTCGGCACTAAAAACCCTTGGACCAACACTGACTACAATATTAATATACTCTTCACAGTGACATACGTTTGGACATTGTTTAACGCGTTATGCAGCGAATTCGTCACAGCGTGTAGTATGCAGAAATAAGTTATTGATTTTTCTTGGCGGAGGTATTTCCATCGGTCTCCAATTGTCTCGTTCAGTTAGAGTCTCGCGTGAATCATAGAAATATACGCCGCGATAAATTTTACAACAGATTGCTATCAGTACAATACGTGCCACTCGTTTCTGATTTCTTTTTTTTACCTCTCTTAAAAAAGAAACAAATACAAAGCAAGATCACCAAAGAGTTAAAAAGAAACAAATAATCAACAATATTATTTTATCTTAATCGTCAAGTCCGTCAACACTGTGAATTGTCGATATTATATGCTGTAGAGGTGGCAGGATATAATGCTGAAGAAATAGACTAAGCTTACGCATTTTGTATGCTCAACAAGTACGCGTGACATCGTCGAACGATTTTGCAAGATTTTCGCCTAGAAGCGAAATCTATATTACCAGTACATATATTGTGTTTTCGGTCGAAAACATTGATAACAGCAGTTTATAGAAAGGATTCACACTCTATAGGCTGGAAAGAATTTCCATGAATCCACAGTATGTATGTTTCTTCTGTGCTTTTTATATCCATTTTTACCTGCAGAGTAATGAAATCGTCTCGAATATTTTTGAAAAACGTCACACGTATCAAATTTGGAAACAAAAATATATCCTTTTATGTTTGAGCTGACATATTTGTGTTGACATATTCACAAGATACATTTAAGCGCAGTACAAGTTCTCGATCATGAACTTTGACCTCTAACCTAATATCATAGAGGATCACTAAACTTGTCGCAGACACCTTCAAGATATACACACATGCTGAAGAACGGGTCAGGATCATCAGCTTTGATTGTTCCAAGTGGTAGAGCGCCCATCTAGAGTTATGAATGTCCAAGGTTTGTATCAGGGTCCGGTCGCGAATAGTTTCCTTTTGTGAAAATTTATTAACTGTTTCTTATGGTCACAAGCAAGTACAGCTCAATCTATAGGATAAAAAATGCAGGCAATGACATTGGACTTGACCTCAATGTCAAGTCGGATTTTTAAAGTCCTTTTGCAGATATTCCGAACCAATTGCACATTGTAGTTTGTGTTTTAGTGACAACCAAATGTCACTGACACTTTTCGCGCAAGAGTTTTGGAATGCTTCTCTGGGGTCACGTTGAAGACCTGCTGAACAACGTATTAATTCAGAAACTGCTACGTACTACACATTGCTCTGGTGTTTTAGCAAAAATCCAGTGTCGATGTGACAGTCAGTACAGGATATATGCTCAATAAAGATATTCACGATCAAGGCCACCATTTCTGTAGCTGGATCAGCATCATTTTAATATGGAAGCAAATACATGTTGCGATAAATACGGAGTTTTATAAATTGAAGAAAAGGCGGCATCTTGGTAAGGTCTTCCGTTCTGGACACGTAGATGTAACGATGGTGAATGTGGTGGCCATTTTTGGAGGGTGTACCTGCATCAATGTCATTTAGGACTAACTGCATATAGTAAGAAGTGTTTTAGTGCAATCCCATAGCTATACGACTATGACTTCAAGAAGAATTGCGATAACAAGATTATGTAGATCGCCACCATAGTGTCAGTGTTGAAGGCCTGTTCAGTACCATTTAAATTTTAAGATTTAATAGATATCATACTGAGTCTGATAGTGTCGATATGAACATATTCTTTATACAGTATCAATTAGATATCTTAAAAAGGTCTTTGCGCGAAAACCGCGTGTTGGTTCGACAATCCGTTCAGAAGAGGTCGTAATAACAAGATTTTCAAGATGAATATCAGATTAGCACCATTTTGCTTTAGGAAGAACTAGGCGTCATCTGAAGTCTTTATGAAAATATTACGTCTCCACGACCATGTATCTGTTCATTAGACTTAGCGATACTAAGATTGTCAAAATGGCCGCCATGGCGGCAATATTGGAGTCCCCAGTTTCGTTTATGACCAACTACATACTGGAAGCTTGTAAATATTGTAATAGATCTTGGTTGTGTGCCATTTATATTTATATCTCCATTTTGACCTTTGCTAGGTTTTTGTGATTATTTGTTTGATTGTGGGAAGTTGGTCTTGGAGAAATATTTCTCAGCCCGAGTAATTAGCCGATATCTAAGGGTAAACGTCACAGAGTGCACTATTAATGAGATTTTATGATGGCTTGGTTCAGCTTTGTAGTTGAGTTCAGGTCAGAGCCAGGTAAATGGGTATGAGCCAAGTAGTTCCTACGTTAATTTAAAGGTGTTGATTGGTTGTGTATTTCCATGTGATACAATGGAATAATTGAGAAGGGTTGTTCCATTATATGGAGACGCCTTTTATTGTTGCTATGAAGGTAACTCTAGTGGAAGGATGCAGGTAAAATATGGTTCAGAACTGTGCTTCAACCGACTCAGTGTTGGAATCAGAAAATAGTTCCCTGCATTGGGTGTTTGAGTTATGGTATTTACTCTACGGAATCCTAACAAGAAGAAACCATGCAGTTGTGAAGTTGCATTGTTGTGATGCAAATGTGCAGTTGGGATATTTGGTGGTCATTGATTGGTTAGATGAAAATTATTCCTAGTCTTGGAGCGTTATTAGGACTTCCAGCGCAGATCTCATGCGAGTGTTTGATTCGCTCGGTAGAGAGACCCCTTGCGTGTAACAATATTTTAGTGAAAAGAAAAAAAAAAAACCCAAGAAAAAACCCCACAAAAAACCCCATAAGAAACAAACATGCAGTCATGTGGATATGACTATCTCTTTATGAGATATATTGAGAATAAATTATTTTAAAATTGCCGCGTTGGCGGTCCAATGGGTACAATTTTCAGTTAAGGTCAACTACGTATCAAAAAGGAATATTCGAAAGAAAGTACCACTTCGAAACAGGTAACCGTTCAGAACTGTTACCGATAATATTTTAATTATGGGTCCCTTGGCGCCATGGTCACCATATTGGATGTCCTTGGGGAACCTTTTTCGTTCAGGACCAACTTGACTAAACGATAAATGTGTGCGTAAAGTTTCATAACAATCTTTTTAGTAGTTTAGTTTTAGTTAGCAAACATGCTAAAGGACGGACGGACAACAGGTCATCGCGGAAACTCTTCTGTCTTTAACCAGTAGAGTTCAACACGCCAATTGCGAATTTACTTATCCAAAAGTTTTCGTTAAGAACGAGAAGTAGATAGCCAAACTGCTAACGATTTTACCAAATGATTTTCCGTTTATGTTTTGAATGTTTCAATCGTTGTATGGATATTTAATAAACTCGTGGTTGGGTTAGACCTTTCGGAGTCACACGATCGTCTGGTTGAATATTGCCGAGTCGTTTTGTTCAAGAAAGACTCGCGTGACTTTTAGAAGGATCTACGCTAAGCAAGAGTCATACAAAGGTCTATACATTTATTGTAACGTTAAAAACGAAGCTTGCCAAAATACATGTTGTATTAGTCTCGTGAGCAATCGTCCGTCCGTGCGTTAGCACGAGTTTATTGTTGCTATTCCACATAAACTTCTCAGGATTGCTATGAAACTTTACACACACGCATTCATCTCAAGATCTGGTTGGTCCTAAATTAAGGCGGTGCTGCTCAGACTTTCAATATGGCCGCCACAGCAGCCATCATGAAAATCTTATCGCTACATCTCCGGAATTGATAGTCAAATCAGCATGTTTTTTCTTTTGCGTTTTTTAGCTGAAGATAATTATTATGATGTTTAGTTATTCCTACATAAAAGGGTGCCTATCTGACGTCCAACATGGTCGCACGGCAGTCATCTTGAAAATCTTGTTTTCGCTACACCCCCTTAATGGAACAATACGTCGACATGAGATTTTCATCCAGAGACTTTCTATGATGTCAAGTTGATACTCTATGAAAATGGCTCCGCTCAGACATCCAATATGGCCGTCACAGCAGCTATGTTAAAATTATTGTTGTTGTTGCTCCTCCTGAATAGATAGTCAGACATATATAAAGATTTCTGATGATATCTAGTTGGTCCTAAGTGAAAGTAGTGCAGATGACATCTTGTATGGTCACCACAGTCACAGCTGCCGTCTTGAAATTCTTGTTATTGCTACTCCTCCTGAACGAAAAGTCATATTAGTATGGAGTATTCTCCGTAAGACGTGATATGGTGTCGTGTTGGAGTTAAATAAAAAATTGTGCTGATCTCTTTTCTAATATATCCGTCACAGCGGCCATCTTGAAAAATTTATTACAACTCCTCCTAGATTGGAAAGTTCTATCAACTTTAGGTTTTCACCAGACGACTTCTTATGATCTTATGATCTTATCTTCATATGATCTTATAGTTAATAGAAAAAAAAGCCGATCTGAAATCCAGCCTGGCAACTACAGCAGCCATTCTGAAAACCTTGTTATTGCTAAACAGAAAGTCGTAATGACTTGGGGGTTTTCACCAGAAGACTAACTATGATATCTATTTAGTCCTGAGTAAAAATGGTGCCGTTCTGACCTCAAATATGATTGCTGCAGTGAAAATATTATTGCCACTAATTCTCCAGAAAAGATGGTCATATCAAAAAGTGGTTTTCACCAAAATAGCACAGAAGGGTGTCTAGTTTGTCCTACATGAAAGTTGTGCTGATAATACATCCAATATGGCTGCTGCAGTGGCTAATTTGAGAATATTATGGCTCAAGAATATCAAAGATGATTTCAACACTGAGCAGTTAAAACGAAGAAATGGTCTTATTTTAATTCCTGGAAAATATTTTCGGACAGTGGAGTGTCAAAAACTTCATGAGACTTCCTTTTTTTTTTACCCATCTGAGATAATTCATTTGCAAGTCTTATGTTCGATTTTCGCACAGCATAATGAATGGTACTCCTTGGTACGTTGAATAGAAATATGTACACACACACACACACACACACACACACACACACACACACACATTTTTGTTATCTGTTACAGAGTATGCCCTACTAATAGAAGATATTAATTTCACTTCGGTACCAAAATGTTGCAAATCTTCAAAATACTCGAGAAATCTATCGGTAATAGTTTCATAGCCTTTTGCCAGACGCTTGCCTGACACAGATCTTTGGGAAGAACGTGAAAGACAGGTTGACCGAGACTATTTCACGATCGGGTATCGTTGCAAATCAAGGCTTATTGGGTGCCTGAAGTGACATGCGTAGTAATATTCGTTATGGCAGTTTTCCAAGAGTTGCAAACAGATAAGTGCTAAAACTGTGTCATCCTCAGGATTCTTACAAAACATTTATTGAATTGAGTCAGTCGGTTCTTTTATTACTTTGTTAAAAGAAACACACGAACATGCACACAAACACGCACAGACTGGAGATGGTTTCAGAAGCCATTGTAGTGGTGGAGCTGACGATGCTTCAGGTATAAGGTACAAGTAATATTCAAAAAGCAGAATTAGATACATCCCCTTTACGCCAGCCCGGATTAGATAAAAAATTTGATGGCAAGCAAAAGACAACCGGCTGCAATAAATATGGGAGGGGGATACACCAAAATATGTTTCATCTATATGCATAAATATATGGCGGCATTTGCAAATTATTGAATCTTCGAAGCACGTAAACTTAACGGTGAAGTACAAGTTTGACTATGTTGCAACTGTATCCATTGACTAATATGAAAATTTTTTATCCTCATTTTCCCTCACCATTAAACAAGGAAGTAAATAGCCAGGCTTTTAACTGTGACGTTTATAATTATGTTTTAAATTCAGCTTGTGTGTGCGTGCGTGTGTGTTTTTAGCTTACATTTCAAAGACCATGAGAGCTTATGATTTGGCTGTACGTCTGTCGTGCGTCGACCATCGTCTGTGGTCCGTCGTCAGGCTGTCTGTCAACATTTGTTTTGAACACACTATAGCCTTAATTTCTGCCGGATCAAGACTCGGACAATTTAGTTTAAGAACTGCATCGATACATATGAATAAGGTTATCTTGAATCTGATTGGCTAAACGTGTGGACACTCTTGGCCCATATTTCTAACCAGATTGTGATCACATTTGGTACGTAAGCTTATGTCATCAAGATTTTACACAAGTTCGGATATGAATGACTTCCGCATATGCTAATTAGGTTATGTTTCATCTGATTAGTTGAGCTTGTAAAATTTCTTCAGGTCATATTTCTGGTCGAATTTGAACCATTCTTGGCATATAAGATTGCATCAGCAAGATACGGATGAGTTCCATTACAAACGAAAGCCACAGATATTAAGGAGGTGGTCTTGTATTAGGTTCGTTGAACCTTTGAACACTCGTGAGATCATATTTCTGAACAGATTTTGAGCACATTTACTTTATTAGGTTTTATCTTCAAGAACTCAGATAAATTCGATTATGAGCGAGATCACTGTTTATTAATGAGGATCCAGTGGGAATAATAGTGCTTTCAAAATTATGACGCCATTACTGAGGTCACATGTGGTTAAGGACATAGCCAGGAATCTATGCGGAGTACACAGATTAACTCTTCTAGTAGTTCCAAGTGTATATAGTTTAAGATTGGGTCTATGAACAGCTTCTAATATTTGAATCAGGGCCTTTTCTTTGTGGACGTGTAGAGATCCAGGGGACAATGCTGGATGTATACATGACTTGTCATTGATTTTCCGAGAAAGTTATTATGTGATCGAGAACAGAATATAAATTACACCAACATTAATAGAAAATGTAACTATGTGCTTCAAGGCTTGATTTTCCCTGGGTGGCCAAAACTTTCTGACGCGCTTGCTCTCTCCACGTTGGTTCTGGTCTTGGCTATGCCAACGTGGGTACGTAAGGAGGCCCGTCAATAGGTTTATGGGGTTTTCCCGGGTTCCTCCTCCACAAAATATACTGAAATATACTGGCCACCGTGTATAACCTATCATGTGCTGAAAATGGCATTAAACCCACCAAACAAAACCAAACCATAACTTTATTTCTTCTCTGCAGTTTCAGTGCGAGTGAATATGCAACCACAAGGTGACATATGTGAGCTGCCCATGTGAGCGATATCTGACCCACCTGTGGTTCTTTTCTCCTCTCTATGATAACGGATTTCGTTTGTTTTTCTTCAATCCGAGTTTTTCCTATACGCTTCTGGTCTTCCAGAGCAAATCAGCAAGCTGTTCCAGTAACCATAACCGTAGAGACAGATTATTCATTTCAAGCCATTACGAAATGGTAGGTACGGAATATTCTGGTTATTCCCGAGCTAGCGGTTAGTAATAGCGAAACATTGGTATCAGGTTGTCAGCTCCGTTGTCGCTGGCGTCGGCGTTAATACATCGTATTAATATTTGGGAAGTCAGAGGTGACCAGAATTGCTTATGCGATGGTTGCCATAAAACTTGACACAAACATTCATCCTGGGGCGTACTTGGTCTTAAATAGAAATCCAGTATTGCAACCACTGCGGCTATCTTGAAAATCGTGTTATCGCAACTGCTTCTTAGTAGATGGTCATATCGACAAAAAGGTTTTCACACAAAAGAAAACAATATTTAAAAAAATTCTTATAATGTCTGATTGGTCCTAAGTGAGAATGCTGCCGATATTGCGCCTAATATGGCGGCCAAAACAGCCAGCCTGAAACCTTGTCTTGAACTGATAGTTGTATCGACATATTATTTTCACTGAAAGATTTCTTATTATGTCTAGTTGGTTTTAACTAAAACACATTGTGAATCAACCAGCCACATGACCTTCATCTTGAAAATATATCGCTACTTCTCCTGAACGGATATACATATCAACACAGTTTATTCGCTGAAAGAAGTTTGACTGTGTTAAGTTATTTTTGAATGAAAATGATGCCCACCGGACATACAATATGGTTGACAGGTCAGCCATCTTGGATATCTTGTTATTAATACTCCACCGGAACAGAAGGCCGTAGAAACCAATAGGTTTCAACGTAAATACTTCTTTGGATATGTGACTGATCATTGATGAAAATGATTCTGATCAGACATCCAGCATGGCCACCATGTCGAGTTGGTCATACATTAAAACTGTGCGATCTGACACGAAGTATTAACTGAACGAATTCTCATGAAATGTAGGCGATCATTAATGAAAATTGTGCCGAGCAGGCATCCAGAACACCCGCCATGATATCTGGCTTGACAATCTTGCTATCAGCAATTGTTTTGTACGGATGGTTGTATTGACATGATGTTTTCTTTAAAAGAAATCTTAGGAGATGTCATTGATCCCAAAATAAATGGCCGCATTGGTATCTCCCTTGAAAATCATTTACAGCTATTTCTCCTTTACAGATAGTCATATGAACATAGGGCATTCAATTAAAGAAAAGAAATTCTTTGTGATATCTATTTGGTCCTAAGTTAGTCTCGTTCAACCAGATCGCTCACGTGGCTTCGTGAGAGCTCCGTCAAACGAGGGTCTTATTATATACTAAAAGTTTTCTCTGTAACGTCTGAACGAGATTTTCCCAACGTTTTGAATTATTTGACTAACAAGATGAGTTGACGTAATATGTTACTGTGATGATTAGATGATATCGGCAGTTTCTTTGACAGATTGAAACATGCCAGTTGCATTGGTGTCTGTTCAAAACATATTTAAGGATATATTTTTAATCTTATTATATAATTTTAGCCTGAATGATTGCAGAAAGTATATTCATATAAATTCTGAATTTGTGAGATGCCGTTGTGGTAATGCTTGTACAAACTTTGAACGATGCGCCTTCTACATGTAACAGCAATCAGGCATTTTACCGGATCCACGGTGGCCTAGTGGTTAGAGCGTCCGCCTCGGATGCGGAAGGTCGCGGGTTCGAACCCCGGTCGAGTCATACCAAAGACTTATAAAAATGGTACTAACAGCGCTCAACATTAAGAGGTTAGTTTTAGGACTGGTCGGACTGGTGTCAGGATAATGTGACTGGGTGGAACATCCTGCGACATGTCTGCGGCACGATGCCCAAGTGCTAGACATCACTGTAAACTGCCACACTATAGAATCATAGCGATATGACTGAAATATTGTTAACGCTACGTTAAAAATCCAAATCACACACACACACACACACACACACACACACACACACACACACATATCGACCAGGGGTTTTCATTAAAATGCTTCTTATAAAAAGTGCATTTGAATTGAATTAAAAGGGTGCAGATTGGACTGCTGCCTTGGCACCACCTTTCAATAACTTGTTATAGCTCCGTTTTGCTGAGCAGAAGGTCATATAGACATTGGGTTTTACTAAACGACTTCTTATGATAACGTGTTGGTCCTAAATAAAAATGGCGATGATCAGTCTTCCAACACGATGATTATGGTGGTCTTCTTGAAAATATTGTTATCACTACTTCCACAAAGCGCTTATCACTATTTGTTATGGGTTCTAAACGTATGTTAGTTACATATTTTACATGAGATGTTATCGCACATACCAAGCAGTAAATCTACTGGCATACTTAAAACTAAACTAACAGACAGAAAGACAAACTGACGGGTAATCTTTTAAGCACCTTCCACACTGGTGGTAGGGCATAAAATACTGAGCTTTATTTCATGTTGCGTAAGATTTCCTTCACAAATTCTAGCGTTCAAAGCCACATAAACGTGTGCGTTCAGTGCTAGTTAAACTTCGGTGTTCATTGCCCCATAAATCTGGACGTTCAGTGCCATATAAACTTGGGCGTGCAGTGCCACTTAAACTTGGGCGTATATTTGTTCATTATTTTGTTTTCAGCTTGTTTCTTTCGAAGATGGAGCAAGTGACCAGACCAGAGTTTAGAATAAGATATCACCAATTATGGCATATTTCGTTGTCTTTAGACGTTGTGGAAATAAGTTTTGGGATAAAGAACAAAATTTATCATTTCACACGTAACCATGTACCTTTTGTTTCAGGTGAAGGGATACAGAACTCATTACACCTTTCGGATATCTCAATGAAGGTCTTTACCATAATGTGTGAGGACCCAACTTCGCTAAGCGGTTTGGACCAATCAAGAGACACCAATCATCCGGATGTGATCGATCTGGATCCACCAGGGTAAGTGAAGTCAGCTATCATTTTACCAGATGTTCAAACAGAGTTTTCTGAGTTAGATTTATAACTCATTTTATTCAGTGCACATTTAGACTAATGGTAAAACCACAACTTTTAATGAATGACATATAAACGTTGAGGTGTATTAACTATACTAATCTTGAGAGTTAAGGTCCGCTGATCACAAACCTTGTAATCGGACAACCATGATTTTTTGCAAACAGCAAATCACTTGTAAGTTTAAGACACTGCAAATTCAAATTTAAGTGTCAGTAGATATTTTAACTCCTTTACATATTTCTTTATGGCCGAAGGATGGTCTTATCTTTTGATCTCACCTATTTAGAGAGTTGTGTTCCTTAACGTTAAAAAGGTCCATTGTACATGTTCTGCTTCTTGTCAAAGCCGTAGTTCATCATTCATTGGTTTCAAGTTTTGCCAACGCTTCAGCTAACTATATATCCCCGTACCGTGTTAACTCTGATCGCTTCCCGTTCGTACTCTTGAACGTCGGCTTTGGTCCTCTCATGATCGTTTCAACTTTCGTATTGTTGATTACCTAAAACGGCCTAGTTGCTATATTTTGTAGAAGTTGAGGAAAAGGTTTTGTAACCTAGAAATGACAATTGAAATTTCAAGCTGTATTTTCCAAGATTAAAATTTTAGCATTGCGTAACATCTACCTTAGATGGGAAATTATTATTTTTATTATTATTATTATTATTATTATTATTATTATTATTATTATTATTATTATTATAGGCAGCCTTCCGTTTACTTAGACGTAGATCCAATAAGTGCTTCTAATTCTGGAAAGCGTTCACATACGTCTGACGAAGAGGAAAGTGTTCATGTTACAAACAAAGAGGGCGATATGTACCTTGAGAAAAAGAGCCCATCAAACAAAGAACAAATTGCAGAACAATTTCAACAATTTCAAGTGTTTAAAAGGGAGAGTCTGCAACATCACTCAGGTCCCCAGAATATAGCATCTATAGACAGTAATGCAACATATAACCCAATCCCATGTACCTCTGAAAACAAGCAAGAATCAAGCACTAGTCCCACCGTTGAACATTCTAGATCATTCCAGACTAGGAAGAGACTGGTTCCGATTGCACCGAAACAGACACCGGTGCTGATAGCAGCAAAGACTGTTACAAGTGTTCATCCTTATAGTAGCCCGCACACTGTAGATAAGCGATCTTTGAACCCGTCTACGGCCGAAGGGCCAACTGCACTTTTAAGGACGCCAGGTCCATCTATTATTTCTCTTAAAAGAGAGGTTTTACAATTGGAGAAGGAAAAATTAAAATTGGAAATGGAAAAGCTTGAAGTTGAGAAAGAAAAGCTTCATATGGAAAAAAGTAAGCTGAATCTAGAAATTTCCAAATTAAAAATAGAGCTACAATCCTATGGTGTTAAAGTGGACAACAGTGACTTTGAGTAGAACAGGTGAGAATTACAGATTTTTGAAGCGTGCAGAACTTCAGCAAAGAAACAGGACAACCCAATTTTTTTTTTTAAAATAGAAAATTAACTCTTTCGTGTCAGTTCCAAGCATTTTAGTCAGTTTGTTTTCCAGTCGGTCGAAACAACGTCGGGACTGTAGATTAATTCATTGCACGGTTTTTATTCCAACTGCCAGGTTTAATTAGTTCAGTGTTTTATATTACGATGATTGAAGGATATGCACGTATTATGAACTCGCAGACACCAATGTGTACATTAATACCTTGAATAAGAAAATATTTTGTTCACGGGCTGTTGTGTATGATCGTAATTGCGGTTTTATAAACAAGATTGTGCCACAATATAATAGTCTGCGTCATTACATTTGGTAGTTGTTCTTGCTTTTTGTTCAACACGTTTGAAAAATCTATGGAATTCCATCGTCCTATGTACATTGCTGCGTGCATGCAAGCAAAGCTTGTTGACAACTAACGCACTCAACTTGAAAAGTAGGGGTTAAAAACAGGTGAAGTGTAAAAAAGAGGATTAACTCAAATGTGTCGTTGAAACCCTGACTGTTTTAGTGAACAGATATGTGAATAAGTAATTGTGTGGTCCATTAATGTGCCTGTTTGTTTTGATAGCTTTGTGTGGCCTTTGACATCCAAAGTTAGCACATCATGGTATCAATAACCTATTTTTAAATTTACAAACCCTCGAAATTTATATATATATATATATATATATATATATATATATATATATATATATATATATATATATATCAAACATTGTCCATGAAGAGTGAAATAAATAAATAAATAATAAATAAATAAATAAATAAAGACACCATGTAAAGACATTAAACAGTGGCTAAAGCTATATATACATTTTATGTACAGGATAGGACCAGGAAATGAAGTGAAACATGCACGAGAAGAGCACAAAATTGATTTTTTACTTAAATCTATGATAAATATTCTGCTGATGATATAAGAAGGTGAAAAGATCGAGACCGAAACTTTGACTAATAGTTTTCTGCTTTAAAAAAAACTGTTGTAAAGTAAGTAAAATATTTCTGGAAGGTACGTAGAGTGTCATGCAAGTCTTTCGTCTGTATTATTATATGAAATAAAGCATATGAACAAGGTGGTACTAGTACGTACGTTGGTACTCTCATAACAGCTGGATGTTCGAGGAAACAATATATGTAAATGAACAAAGAGGAGTGTTAAGACTGAGGTTACCATGTTTATGCCTGACTCGTTTGCCACGCTGGACATAAATATCAAAGTAAGTTGTGATTTAGAAATATATGTATCGCTCATTTTACAACCTTTTTGCAGCGTAGAAGAATAATGTTTCAGTATTATGTTAAACTGTAGACTTATGTTTGATGTTTAATTGGGAAAGTTCGAGCTATGATTTTATTATGCTCGGTTGATATAGTTCACTTTATTTAATACATGTACAAATTTGAGTAGTTTTTGTTTATAAAATAAGCCATTAATTTCTCAATTGTTCCGACACAGAATGTATGCGATCTTATCGGACAAGGAGTTCTATTTGTGACTTATAACTAGCAGTTCCGATTTTTGACGCGTTAGCGCTGTCAGATATATTGTACTAGACACAATTATCGAGTGTGTGTATGTGTGTGAGTGTGCGAGAGAGAGAGAGAGAGAGAGAGAGAGAGAGAGAGAGAGAGAGAGCACGTGTGTATACCATTGCTGTAAGTGCCAGAAAGTGCGCTAACTATATTTTAAGTCGGATATCATTAGATACGTGATTGTCTAAAATGACCAACATGATGTAAAGAACGAGCAATTGTTATTCATCAATATGATCTAATTTGTAATGCATGCAAGCATTAAAACAATGACTTCGTCCTGTTCTATGAATAATTTATGATGCGTCCAAAAACCAGGACAAGGACGTATCTGTCTTATATATTTAAGGTGTTCATGAAATGGGATTCAACATGTTTAGATAATGGGCCTGTATGACGCGAACTAATAAATCAAATCAAGGACAAATAGCAATATAGTAGTATTTGTACCTTGTCATATATATATATATATATATATATATATATATATATATATATATATATATATATATATATATATATATATATATATATCTATCTATA
>JAECUM010043010.1:0-18903 GCA_016617855.1 Megalonaias nervosa
TTGATGGTGGTAATTTTAGGTCCTCCTGTCGTGGCTGGATGCGCTTCATCATCGTTTGTAAGGCCAGACCGGCTCCGGAGAGAATCATTTTGATCGGATTGGCCATCGCGCCCGTGGAAACTACACCGGCTGTGGTAAGGATGATCGCTATCACCGATATGATTCTCATTATGCGGTTGTATCTCCTGTACGCGTACTGGTACACGTAGGCTGACGATGGTAATAGGGATAATACGATTCTAGTACGTGACGTTCTTCCGCTGACAAATTTTCGTAGATGTGATTTAAGTCGATGTTGGGCTTCATTCTCTATGCCTCTGCGTCAGCTAAACTTTTCAGTAGGAATTTAAGCTTTGATAAATGCTCGCTTAAAAACTTCATATGCATGTTAATTTTATCCTCGCTGACCGTAATGTTACTCACTGTCTCTCCCACAACAGAAAGTGGAAATCTATTTAAACCTTTTTTGTGATTTTCGTTAGCTGATTTAATTTTACAAAATCCGACAGCGTATCGGGAGTCACTTTCAGTTCAAGAGGGTCTAGATATCGCTGTGCTTCTACTACATGTAACAACCGGAAATCATCAGCGAAATAAGGAATGTTTTGAATAAATTTGTAAATGTAATAATAACACAGTGCAAGTTTATCTATGTTGAGATTTAATTTTTCGCTAGAAACAAAAAAAATCTCTGTCCCTGGAAGCCCACTAACTCCACTATTTTCTTCGATATTTTTATCGATCATTAATTTTATTAAGCAGTTCCAGAGATGCCTTTGGATCAGTGACAAAGTTTCCTTTGTGGAAGCACACTTCCTTTCTTTTAGACACTACTCAGAGTTTGCTCCATGTCATCTGGCAAGACATTTTCCAAATACTTATATAACGCTGAAGCGATATCTGGATCAAATTGTTCCATGCACTTTATACATGATAACGTTAAAACGTGCTTCCAATGTCTTGTTGTTTTCAAAAAATGGTTCTTCTGGCGCCGGTTGTAAAATCGATTGTTCAGGATCAACTGAATCGTAGAGTGCCATGACGTTCTCTTACTCTAATCCGGCATGTTCAAAAAATGTTCTATTGTCGATGGCATTGCGCAAGTTTCGGTTTCCGCGAAACCTCTTTTTGGATACTATTTTGTCCATACAGTCGTGATCTTTCTCGTGTGAATCATCGCCTTCTTTTCAACTAAATCGTCGTCCTTTAATGTATCCGGTTTTCACTACGGTATCAACGATGATCGGATGAAGTTCCTGGATAATCGTGTGAACAATTCCTTCAATATTGTTTGCCAACCGTGTCGATTCTCTATCGTTACAACATTTAAATACTACAAAATACTTGTCCATGGCTTCTCTAAGCTGTTGTTGTCGATTGTGTCCAACTGAAATATGAGACAGTATTATCTCATTGTGTTTCCACTGTTAATGTGCATGTTCTACTGATAACTTATACAAATTTCTCACCAGACTGATATCCGAGTAAATCCCTGTAGTCTGCTTGAGCACGTGATTGTCATACGACACATCCTGTCTGTAAGTGACGTCGAATAGCTAGTAAAGTTCGAAAATTGACTCCGGCAATTTCCGCCACGGTGAAACTTTAGTTTCCACATATATTAATTGGATAATGGTAAAAAAAATCGACTTATATTAAAAGTCGAGTATAACAATTTGGAAATAACTTAACCCAGGATTAGAAGATTCTGACGTGAGTACCGTAAACTTAAACGTGGAATACTTCATACTTGCAACATATATGTAACATTTAAGCGTTGTGGAGCCAATTGGAGAGGTACCGTTGTAAAGAGCATTGGCAGTGCTATCATGTTTCATTCCATCTATCCTCCACGTGAGAATGAGCTGTGTTCCAAAACTGCGCCCACGCACTTGAAATTTCCAGATGGCTAACTGCAGCAAGTAGCTGCACCTGAAGTCAGAAACTAGATGTAACTCCAGGCGTGGCCCACTCGTTTCCAGCATTTGAAGCCGCCAGGTGATTTGCAAAAACGTAAACCTGGTGCGAGCTTGAGAATTCTGATAATGCTGATGCAGAAACTCAACACCGGTTTCCATTATTTTCTCCGAGTGTTGGAACGTGCCCAGAGCTGTTTATGACACGGCGCGTATCCACATACCTTTTCGTGGCTATCTCGTTGCTTGCCGCTGGTGGATAATCGTCACTGCGATGTTGTCTCTAGTGACCGCGGTGAGATTTCCTGTGCTCCTCAGGTGATAGATAACTTTGTTCCACCAAAACGAGTTCAACTGCGAGTACGATGTCGCCTGGGTGTTATCCCTGATCGGCCATCTGGATGGAAGTCAGTATAATTTTTGGTTTTCCTTTCGATGTCGTTCTGCACAAGCTAATATTTGTATTATTGACGGTCAAAAGCTGATCATAACATCATTGTTAGTTCTGAAACCTTCAACGGTCTGGACTAATTTTATTGTATAATTTCCGCTGCCATCTTTGTCGATCCCGATGGAACGATCCATGATACCTAAGTGATAGCTCATAGTCGCCATGGTGCTTAGCCCGGTATACGCTCCAACACATCCAGAATTCTGAGCAGTTGTTCCAGATGGAGGTGATGACTTGGAATGATCCGTCAAAAACGATCATGATCTTGCTAGGCGGGTACATTATCACGACATTGTCAGGGAAATCTCCAAATTGATCACCGCCAACGGAGACGTAACTGCGACCATCAAAATCGAACCCAATTATTCCAGGCTGCGAACCAGAACAACCATCTCGAGGGGTTGCATAGTACAATTTGACATCGATAAGTCGATAGGATCTATACTCGCTTTGGTCGCAATTACTATTTTAAACGTCAATGGAGAACATGAAGGAGATCTCCCTGTCAATTTTACCGACGTGAACAGGTTCATAATCAACTGCTCGATCGCTCAGGGATCGTTATCCTCGGTCGGTTCGGCCTCCAACATGATTTATTCCACAGCGATTAACGTACCTCCGGGATCGCTAATGCAAATTCGTCCTAATCCCTTCATTTATTATCCCATCCTGAACACGTACGCAATCTTGGAAATCACCACGTGGCTCACCGATCATTCCAGTATTGTCACCGATAATAACGAGAGAATCAACTAATAACTGCACGTGCGGCGAAAAGCCGTATGACGTCTGATAACGGCGTGAAACAGAAGAAATTATTCAGTGATAAAATATCAGCCGTTAAAATGAGACGGTCACGAGTGTAATGACGTAAAATCGTAAATGGGTTTTTATCCACGCTGTTTTCCTCGGTGCGATCAGCTCTTCCACACATTGCAGTGATAACAGCTCCGATTGCCCTCAAAGCGGTAGAAGCTTGAGCTACCGGAGCTGCCCCTGCAGCTGAAATGCCAGAGGGACAAAAATAGTCAGCAAAACCATGCCACATTCGTCACAGATGACAACATCAACTTTGCCATCTGAAGCATCACAGTTGTCCAATCTTTCCAAGCAGGTGAAACACGCACTCAAGAAAACTATGGAGGTACTCAGGATCTTGAGCGAAAACTGGGCGGTGTATCAGGTACACTAGCACCAGCAGATAAAGTCCCATCTCGTAGTTCTATCATGTTTGGTTATGGATTAAAGATATTTTATATACAGCACAATGATAACAGATACCATCATGCTTAATCGTGCGATTTTTGTTTAAACTGTGTGATTTTATCACGGTGTTATTTTAATAACAATACCTTGGTGTACAAAAACCATGTAGTCGAGATTTACTCCCGATTACCTTAGGCTGAACGATGACACTCCCTTCGACGATTCCACGAGGAAGTACGAGTTAGTCGAATATCAGGACATGAACATCACGAATCTCACCGCGAGAACACACCGAAAAATCGAGACGAGTAACGAAATTGTGTACCTGCGTCCCCATAAAGCACTTCTTGAAGTCAGCGGAAAAACAACCTGCGGAGGAAATGATGCATCAGGACATCAAGTCACGCTGCAGAACAACGGATGGCCGTTATTTAAGTCGGAAGAATAGTAGCTGAACTATCAGACCGTGGAGGAAATCAATGCCAATTTACCACAAACTAACACGATCCTGAAACTGATCATGTTCAGCGATGGCTACATGTGATCGTATGCCACCAACATGTGGTGGTTTATAGATATAAACACTGGAGCTCCTGTGAATTCTTATTTCGCTGCCAATGATGATGTGCTTGTAGTGGCTGATGTTGCCAACGCTACTGAACTTACCGGAGAGTGATTCAGAACCCATTTTGCTTTTGCTCGTAAAGCAGCATACAATCAATGATTTGCTTCCAGACGTTTTCTCACGGATTCTAATTGTGAAATCTGCACCATGCTTCCATTGAGCAGCATTTTTGGATTTTTGGAGTATGTCGGGATATCCGTACGTTGTTCAGAGGAGTGAGGCATACGCTCGTTCTGGAAAGAGATTCTCCCACAAATACATGACAGAGCAGACGGAGCGGCCGATGGACAATTCATTAAGACGTGGCTTTCATTGTGGATGCAAAAAATGACACCTTCTACCGCTCACATGCTCGAATTAAAATCCACGTTGGCCAGATTTAACCAAAACATTACTTTGAGCAAAACAGGATTTATATGCAACAGTTTGTGCATTCTCAGCAGACTATGCCGTGGCAAGTAGCTACAAATCCAGACAGTGAACTTCCAAGACCTGTATTTATATGCTTAACCATTTGGGCGTAATTCGCATACACGTGCGCATCAATTCGAGACAATATCCAGAACGAAAACTCAATGCAATTTGGATGTGGCTAGAAGTAACTACTCTCGTTTGTATATGATGCTCATGGAAGCCATGCAAAATTACCAGGACGTGGATACAGGCACGCAAATATCGCTGGAAGATTTCGCCAGTGTGTATGCCATTTTCCATTTCGATTTATCTAAACATTCCTAGCGTCTCAAAGATTCTCCAGTTGAAATTGAAATCAGGTGGACTATTGGTACTCCAGGTGGTCCATATGTGTTTTACGTCCTGGTGACATCAGACCGATTCATGTCACTGGACGTCCTCAACGGAGAAATGAACATCATTGTGTGGACAGTGCCAAAAAAGCAAAAGTCAAACAATCGTCGTATCACAAAGAGACAAGGTTGTTCTGGAACCACAACTGGTTGTTCCATTTCCAGCGCTATAATTCCATCCATGAAGACCATGGGCCAAAAATATTTGCATCTGTTCTTGCACCACTAGGACTTGCTGCGGCGACAGGAGCCATCACTGGAACCGCACATAAAGCGGTGATGGGAAATGGTGTTACCAGTAGCAGAAACTTCAAACAGAAACATTGTTGACAGGTTATCGAAATAAACCCGTCAAAAAAAAAAAAATAAAAAAAAAAAAATAAATAAAACCATCAGTTCTAAAATAACAATGTCTTATGTGCCAGTAGATATAACGAAGTCACCTCAGCAAAAGAAAAGTATTTCTGTGGCGGCCACACACATAAGGCCCATTTTGATCATGCTTAAAGCGTCGGCGCTCGCAGAACCTGATAGAGTCATGCTGATCCATTGTCAAACCACATCAGCAGCTAAACACGCCGCTGCACGAAAAGGAATTGTTCATAATGTGTAGGTGTCACAGCTATCTATACAAGGCTAATTCATAGCACCCATGTTAGCAGCAATCACTGGATCGTAACTTCAAGGATTTCTCGGCATCCAAAAAAGACTTCAGCTTCCTGGAACCACTCGGCGTAAAGGAATCTGCAGCAGAGGCATATTAAAAGAATAATAAGAAATGTGTTAACGTCGCAGGAGACAAGGTCTCTTTTAAAAAAACCACAACCTCCGCTTTCCAATATCGACTTCGAAAAAGAATTAGTACCTAGCTTTGGAAATTTCAGAAGTGCATTTTCTAAGGATAAACTTCCTAATCAAGTAACACAGGATGAGAGCTGTGTGATTAACCTGCACAATTATTACTATGTACATGGCACTCTCTGGGTCTCCGTGGTCAACGATCCACGTCATGGCGATGTCGTGTATTTCGATTCGTTTGGTTTACCTCCTCCCGATGAACTCGTGCGCTACATCCAAAAATCAGAACGGAGAGTATCGACCCCCTCGAGGCGGTCATGAAGAATAATCGAAGTATGATCAAACTGAGGAGTGTAATATCTAGTTCCAAAAAACACACATCATCACAGATAAGGAAACGCAGTCAGCATCCGAGATAACTAAAATGTAGGCAGCATAGTTGTATGTACCATTACAGGCTTTGTGACATCGACACAAGCTGCGAAGACCTTCAATGGAAAGAAATCTGTGCGTGGGAGATTGTAAATGCTGAGGCGAGAGACCAATTCTCGGTGGCGCCGTGGATATCCATGCGCTGATTGGAAAACTTACAAAACCACGTGGCGGATGGAAGTTACCAGAACATAAATAAACAGGAACGTGGAATCCCTTTGAGCAGCAACTGCCCAGTCAAGAGTCTTACAACAGTGTAGATGCCATTGCGATGCAACACGATCTATGTTACAGAGATCATCCAGATGACAAAGCTGGATGTGATCGAGGCATGCTGAGGGACTTAAAATAACTCAAGCCTAAATATTTCAGTGAGCGTATAGACCGAGCTCTTGTACGTGGTATCATAGGCACTAAACATTAGTTAGGAATCGTGATTCCCGGTATAGGCGTGCCTGGTAAAATGAAAAAGTCAGCAGAAGATCTTTCGGAACTGAAAATTCTCGCAGAAGAAGTGTATAAATCTGGGCGTAAACATTTTCCACGACGCATAGTAATCGCGATGGCAGCAGACTTATATTGTTTGCAGATCTTGTCGACATGAGAGGTTACAGCAGGTGCACCTATCATTTCAACTATCTCATAATGGTCATCGATGTGTTCAGCAAATATGCATAGGTTGGTCCTCTGAAAAACAAAATAGGAAATTCTATAGTTGAAGCGTTTGATAGCATTGTAGGTGCACCAAAGCCCTATACACTATGTGCAGATCACGATAGCGAATATTATACCAACACCGTCTCAGACTGGTTTAAACAAAACAAAATTACCTGTACAGCACACACAATCCAATCAAAGCATCGGTCGTCGAGACGTTTAACAGAACTCGTGATAATCGCATGTAAAAAAGATTCACAAGCGATAACAATACTTAGATTTTCTGCCAGAAATCGCTGACCAGTACAAGCAGACTTGAAACCGCTGTATTAAGATAACGTCCATGGACAAAAAAAAAAACAACAGGTCATATACGCCTTATTTTGTAGATCCAAATTCAAAGTTGGTGACCACGTTAGGATCAGCAGACAAAACACTATTCGAAAAGGGATACACCCCGAACTGGATCGAAGATGTCTTCGTTGTCGATACCATTAAAAAAAACCATTCCAGTCAAGTACACGCTCAAAGATTCCTGGGAGATCCTGTCCAAGGTTCTTTTTACGAACAGGAATTACATAAAACTAAAAAAAAAACCCTCTTCAGCGTCGAAAACGTCATCTCCACCAAAGGAAAAAACATCGGTCGTCAAATGGTTTGGTTATCCTGAACGATTCAACTCGTGGATTCTAACAGCATCTTTGACGCTATTGTCTCATGCGTCCATGACTTCAGCTTTATGAGGAGACAATGCCTCTAAAATAATCTGATCATACTCCTCTCATATGCCCTTTCCAGATACAGTCTTGCACTTACCTGCTTGCTCGTGAAGACCAATCATCTCAAATATACGCTTAAACACATACTCAAATTGCATATATTTCACACGACCCACCAAATGAACTCGAGTCACTCTACTTAGCAACTGATAAAACGGATCTCGCTACTGAGCATTCAATGACTATGACTGCGCCTCACCCACTCCTAGTTCTCGTGTCGTCATCGCCCTCATCACAATAAATTATCTCAGGAACATCATTTAAATCCTTATTTGCATTCCAATCACCCCTTGGACTCATCTGTATTTAATTCCATTACTGAAATACTATTGCGAACATAATCACTGTAACTCAACCTATCGCTTCTCCAAGGCCATTATAGAAGATCCATCTGCACTGTATCACAAGCTCTACAACTGGGCTAATGCAGTGAAGTAGATCCCCCATCGATCACAAAAGTGAGGCAGAACCCCAGTATATATTTATTGGGGATTCACTCACCTAGCTCACGCTGGGAGCTGAGTGAGCCAGAACCCAAATTTTCCTACACTGCTATTATTTTCAACCAATCTCCTTTAGTTATAACTCATCGGTTTTCTTTGTATTTTGTAACATTGTATGTGGGGTAAACTGAATCGGTGATACAATTATCAAAACATAGCCTGTAATTGGATTATCTTTTCCTGTCCAATTTCTACTTCAATGTCCTCCAACCTAGTCGTCAGCACACTGGAATGCTAGATCAATTATACGGAGGGCTAAGCCCGTCTGGTTTCTATCCTGTTTCACACCTCATGTGCCATTGCTTAATCTAACAATAACGCCAATTTGAAAATGCAATGATCTTTTTATCTCACTCCCTTGTCACGCCATAATCACTGGTGGTGCGACTGAATGGATCAGGTTAGTCTCTTTAAATGACACTATAGCATATGGAAAACATAAATATTAAGCATGAAAATTGTACAGGTGGAGAAGCTATTACATACAGAAAAAAGTTATTGACAATATTCTTTCCAAAGGAGACTCCTCTCCTTGTTGAAGCAGCCAGCAACGATGCTAACAGTGGAAACCTGGACGACGTTGTATGTCTGCTCCAAGTCTTCAGCAGAACCAATGATGAAAGCATGTTATTCATATGTTTATTGTGTGTCTAAATTTTGTCCATGATTGTAGACTTTAATGACTATTTGTAACAACAGATCACATAGCTCGCTGTTGCCCATGATTGTAGAATATATTTTAAGATAATGATCTCTTGCAAGCATCATAATTTCTTGGTTTGTATTCTGGACATTGGCTTTTCACGTCAATGAAGTCATGGTCTACCTTATGTTGTTGAGGTTGATTCGCTAAAATTTATGCAAACAGACCTGACCTTGTTGAAAACGTGGGTTAATGTTCCATTAAGATGATGGGGTTTTAATTAAGAAATGGTTATTGCAACATGGGTAAAGTTATGATGAATATAAGCTTGTTTAAATCAAAATAATTCATTCGATTTTAACACGTGTCTACTGCAATATGACAGATCTACTGACATAAAGGTAGACAGATGAGTAAAAACATTCTCTTTGTTTTCATTGCTCTTACCATCAGAACAACAAGTAAACATTGCCAAGTAAACACAGGTTTGATACATCATATTTACTAGCTATGTTATATACCATATTTAAAAGAAAATATATCTGATCAGCTGAAAATAATTATCGGAAAAATAAAAGCTTTTTGTTTTTCAGATGTTAATGGATGGTCAGTTGTAAACAATAGTAGTTCGAAATTAAATTCATTGCCCTTTATGGCTGTCGCCTGCTCAGTTATGTAGACAACGATATCTCACCGCACTGTGTTTTTTTATAGTTGACACCACAGAGGGATTGTTTAGAAAATAATTAGCTGTGTATCATATATTTGTAACATTCAAAACGTTTCAAAGCCTGTAAACATGTTTGCCGGTCGTGCCAAAAATAAAGTATAATAATTTGACAAAATATTCATAATGCGGTCATTGAGAATTAAATTAGTCTGTAAGTGGTCTGTACCTAGTACAGATACATAAAAACTTTCACCAATTTAATAGGACAGTTCAGATGTTTGTATTTTATTTTAACTTGTTTAGATTTTTGGGCGGTATGAAGGGTTGGGAAGTTTACTTTGCTTTTGCTTGTTAGTTTCTATATATTAATATTATGTTATATGTTGTACAAGCTTTATACACTTTTGCAAACAGAACCATTTTAGTCACCATGCATTTAAAAGTCCATCCAAACTTTTACTTACAGCACCAATTTTTGTCACTATAGAGCTAAAATAGAAAGACATTTATCCATTCATATCATTATGTAATGTAATGTATTCTAGTCAACCGCTCTAGTAGTACTTCTCGTCCTCTCAATCTGCATCGAATCTCGTCTTTCGAAAGTGGAACGAGATGATTGCAATTAAAGGTTAGGAAGGAAATAAAAAGTACCATTTCTAGACAAAATCTGTGTATAATTTATACTTATTTAATTGACTGTGGAATATACTTTTTCGATATTTTTAACAGAGTTACCGTAAGTTGTTTAGATTTTTACAAAACGAAATGAATGCGCAGCAGAAAGGGCTACCGTTGCTCTTGAGCAAGACATGCGAGAAACAGCTGCTGGTGGTTACGACGAAAAGCCGGTGCGACTGGGGATGCTAATACCGAAAGACAGCTGTAAAGAAAAATGGCGACTTCAGTACCGTCATCTGCAATAGCAGGCATTAAAGCTTGGGGCGTTATTGTAACAATGTATTCTAGAAAGAGAGGTCAGCTGTTCAATTCAGTGCGTGTTCTTGAGATAAAGCTTTTGGTTATATTTTTCAATGGACCCAGATAACTAGGATAATAAGAATGTTAACAGGTAATAACTTTTTTAATATGCAATACAATATCATAAACATTTTGCCTTTACGCGAGGCTACAGATCGCTCCGCCTACCAAATCTATGCCGATCTGTTAACCTCCGAAAAACATTTAGTATTTGGCAAAAGAATATAATTCAATTTCAGTGATATGTTTATTTAAAATGATTTCATTATTCTTATGAATGTAAAATTACCACGCTGAACAAACTATGCAACAGAATACAATTTTATATTTGTGTTTCAAACTCCTATAGCAATAGCATATGCGTTTCATTTCAGTAAATCGCGAAAATGAATTTTAAAGCGGCTTGACAACATACTCATTGAAAAGGACATTCGGTCCAGAAAATGTTAATGCACTTACAGTCTTATTTTATGAACTTTACTTGACGTACGTTTATGCCGCCCTTCATTTAAATGAAGTAACACATATAACAAAATCGTAAATAGCTACTGTTTAGAAGTATACTGTTGTACGTACTATGTTTAAAGTTCCACTTTGCTCGTGAGATGGAACTTTGATCAGTGATGTATGTTAATACAGACATGTAAAGCACATGCTTAATATATCGCAAGATGGACATCTGAAACCATTGGTATTGAACTTTCTAACTTTCTAAGAAAGAATGACCTATCTCCTCCATGTAGACGATCTGAATATCGATTGTAAAACAACTAGCAAGCCCCCATTGACATTTTCACAGTTATTGGTGGAAAATTGACTAACCATTGCCAAATTTGTAAATATGTAAGATAGTCAACTTATTTTAGCCACAGTCAGCTTTTGTGAGGAAAATGGCGGACGTAAACTAAGCCTGGAGGTGTGTTTAGCTTACAAGTACAGATTGGATACCCAAACAACGTGATTAACATGTGGCGATACGTTCATTGATATATCTATCACTTCTGGTTTACATGTATGTATGTATGTAAGTGCGTATTTATATTTTATGTATATATGTATGTATGTGCTTGAACCTCCAAAGCTTTCATCAGAATCTCAAAGAAAATTAAGATCATGCCAACAGTTTTGAAAACGTAACGAGAATGATGACTCTAAATTTAAAATAATTCTAATGGTTGTTTAGCTGAAGACATGATGTTCTTTTTACAACATCAGTGATTGAAAACGTGCAATATTAGAGTTTTTGAATGCTAAATATCCACTCGTTTGGTTTATTTCATTTTAGGACAGAACAGAAAAGTTGTCGAATGATCCACAACAAAAACAAAAGTCAGCACTGACCGATGCGTTTTAGTTTCTTTATTTTTGTGAAAATATCAACATTTCTGCTTCAAATATGCAATAAATCATATTTTTGGTTATTAGAGAGAATATGTTAATGTGCTAAGTATATGTAATCCTTTGTACGACCAAGACTGATCCTAGGATTTCCGGAGAACGTTTGTCTTTTGTTTGAATTGTACGGAGTTTCTTTTCTCCAATAAATATTGTATTTTTCTTTTGAATCTTTGTATTTATATTTACTGACTCTATCATAAAAAAATATCTTTAATTTTCCCGCGTGTTTCTATTCATTCAAAGTTACCGAGCCTACTGTATCGATTGTGAAGCAACAACATTTAACTTTCACACAGTGTATTCATGAATTATGTGGTAGTGACCATTAATTTTTGGGAGCAGAGGTGCTGCAAGTTTGTTTAATGAGGATGTATCTTTTTCTTTCAGCTCGAAAGGATTCTTTCTTTTATGTAACATAATGAATATTATATATATTTTTTTTTCTATCAAAAAGTAAATTTATTTTCCAGCTATCTAAAAATTATATGACAAAGCTTCTTGACAGATTTTTTCTTTATCTCAGTCTGATGACGACATTCATGTACTCTTTGTGTTTATTTTATGTCATTATGCTCAATTTATAGATTATTTTTTATATTGTCCCCCATTTTTACATCATTTTGTTACGATTAAGTTTTCTTGGAAGATGTATAAAATACGATGTTAAAAAAATTCAGAATATTAGTTCTTTAATAATATAGTACATCACATCACAAAAATATTAGTGACTAGCCTTGTATTCCACACGTAATACGCAGCATCTGAGTTCAGACATAAAAGGGTAAATCATTTACTGCATGCAACTCACGTGTCAGCTGAAAATAAATACTAATGTTAGGAAGGTCTTGAGTTCTGAAGTCTGGTCATCTGAGATTCCTCTAACAGACAAAATATGTGTGGGAATGAAATGCGTATGTAACAAACTTTGCCTTTATAGGACAGAAATGCATGTATATATATATATATATATATATATATATATATATATATATATATATATATATATATATACATACAGCGCTAACAGGGCGATTAAGAGTTGCTATGCAGCTGGGCTTCAGACTTCTCACTTTCCTCTTCTAAGTAAGAAAGTGTATATCTTATTATAGCTTAAAAACTGTTTACTAGTACCTTGGTGCATTTATTTTTTACTGAAAGTAATTTGGGAGAATATTTCGGGCTTCTCTTGTAACATTCTGTATTCCTTTTTTCTGTAATATTAACTATGAACATTTATGTTTATGAATTGTTTAAACTTACAATGAAATTATGCATTAGAAAATTAAGAAAGTTAAAAAGCACCCTGATGCTAATAATTGTTAGATTATATCTATCAA
The DNA here is from genome assembly GCA_016617855.1 of Megalonaias nervosa. Lineage (NCBI taxonomy): Eukaryota > Metazoa > Mollusca > Bivalvia > Unionida > Unionidae > Megalonaias > Megalonaias nervosa. The sequence continues at coordinate 13,203 of JAECUM010043010.1, forward strand.
TACAAGTAGTACATTAATAAATGTTATGTCACGAAGAGTAAGAAGGCAACAAACAGAAAAATGGAGCAAATATCCGACGTTACTTAAGAAACGAAATGTGTTCCTGGGTGACACGGAAGCGATTACTGGCATTTAGTGTAGTGATATAAATGTACAATAATGCGATGATTCTTTGAGTTACGAACACACCATTTCACCTAGCAACTCAGTACTGCTACATTCAGGTAGAAGCTGTAACTGACGATAAAGAGGCGAATAAAGTGACGACAAAACAAACTCTGCACCCATGGCCCATCTTAGGAGTTTGATCGGAGCGTGGAATGCCAATTTAACTCATCAAGTGGATATCGGTGATATAAAAGCGTAGTCAGTAGAGGATATATTATAACTTAAACATGTATCTCACGTGGGTATAGAAATGTGACAAGTGATCCAGGTAGTAGAAGCTACTGAGCATGTGCAATTCTTCATGAGGATTGTTTGCCATAAGTATTTCCATCATCCGTTGTGATGCTCTAAATTCCACGAAATAAGATCAATTATATCGTATTTTTTCATAAACCAACCAAAGACAATGAAACGGACGAAGAGATGCACATGGTTGTCATTGATGCATACTCTACCCATCACCCTATTGGAATCGAACCACCAATTCATTTCCCATACAACTTAATGTTATTATATCTTAGAAAAGTAAAGATAATTAATACAGCAAATTGGCATACAAACCACATGTTTCCGTTCTTTCGAGATTGAGAATTTGTTCAGCCTTCAAAAACAAATACTACATATGATTTTCATCTAATACCATAGTCTAGCAATAAGGCTTCATATGGTATTTAGGCAGAAGGAAATTACATTTAGGGCATTAAACTGAATAGAAATATTGTGCAGTCAGCTATAATATGCAACAGTCTAGAGTATCACATTTCCGGTACCTTGTTTTCGTTAAGATTCTTGTCTTTTCCTTAGGCCTGGTTTGAAAATTAAGTGCTTATCGAGGAAAGCAGATGCGGGTCGGGCGAAAGTAAGCTATGAAGACTTATTTTCCAAACATCACTGAAGTTTCTGGGATGTTCAAAATTCACCTCGGACAGGATTGTGCGGCTATGCGTAAATTGCTGTGAAAAATGAAATTCACAGCAAATTTTCATGACCAAATTAATTTCATATCACATAGACTATTTAACAGTATGATGGAAAGTAAACACCTGTACAAGATAAACATCAATTACATTAGAAATCAAAACAAAGATCAGTTCAGATCATGACGTCACAAGTAACAATGTGTTTCCTAGGCATAAGATAAGTAGTAAATTGACAGTTCCATCGTTGAACACACAACCATATACTCTTTGTCGTGAAAAAGAAGACAAAACGAAACAAAAAATATTTTCAGTTCGGGGTGTATCACTTGGAATACTCTAAAATATTCACCTCAATTCAGAATGACATAAGGATGTTCCGATTGGCGTTTCGCGGCTCACATCTTTTCAAATATAACGTTGCTGTAACTGTGGTTTGACCACTAGGTCACCCACTCCTAAGTCCATCGTCTCTATTTATTTGAAACCAAGAAACGTGATCGGATCTTAATCTTGTCTTTGCCTAGATCAAAGATAAAGGAACAAAACAGATGTCGCGGGTCAGAGCTATTCAGTTGAGACGTCGACGGTACATTACGATATCTACGTACGTGCTTTTAGGCACTGTTGTGTTTCATCAGTGAAAGTCAAGATAGAAACATTTTCTGCAGAATGGAATACATCACCTTAAGAGTCAGCACTAAACATACATATTAACACATATACAATATAAGCAATGTAAATTAAGAGTTATTAAGTTAAATAAAATTGACACGAATTTCTCTAAATGGATTGTATTGCCACATTTACAGTAGTTTTATGATATCTGTGGGAGATAAGCCACTGTGAGGGGTTGGTTTCAGCTTGCCCATGCTGTATCTTTATAGAAAGTTTGAGGAAATCAGTCTGGGATACTACGGTGAAAACGTTGCCACGCGATAATTGTTTACCTCAAGCGGATGCATTATGATCACGTCATGTGACTATTATTGGTATGAAAACTTCATTTTAATGAGATCGAATATATTAGGTTCAAATCAAGCCTCTTTTATAGCTATTGATGAAAATAACTGGAGCACTACACATTAAATACTCAGGATATGTTGCATTTTCTGGAAGGGTTTCTGCTGAACAAAGCGACCTTAATAGTCAAACTAAATCACAGGTATCAACCTTTGTCATCATCCCCAATATGGCAATATTGTTCGTATAATATTTGATGTTTCTTTTAAATGAATGCAGTCGACATATTTCCCTCGTCAGCATCGTCGTCTCTCCCCCCCCCCCGCTCCACACGCATACACCCCTCACCACAGGAACAAAACAAAACAAAATTTGGAAAAAGGTATAATGAGCTGATTGGCTGAATTTATGCAGTGATATCCAAGATAGGTGACTCGATAATATCGCCCCTTTGTAAAGAGAACCAAGGTAGAAAGAAGCAACCTATGAATCAAAGTAACTGGGAATTTTCATAAAGTGTAAAAGTATTAAACAGTGAAATATAATTGTATGGAAACATTGATTAGTTAATTGAATAGGTGCTGAGTATAATTAAGGAAAAATAGTTAAAACAATTATTATATAATTTCTATTATACATGAAGTAAAATATAAACTAAAATCCTGAAACACGGTCGACTGGTTTTAGGTGTTGTTACTCGCTGATAATCCAGAACGTACGTTCATTATTATATTGTTTTGTTTATTTTAGTGGAGTTAACTCCATTTTGCAACGTATGAGAGGCTATACATTGCTGCAAGTATTAAGTCGTTGAGGTAGAACCCAGGAAAACCCCGTTAAGAACCACTGACCCATGGGAAGCTATCGACAAGCTTTCTCATGCAGCCATATTTGCCGAGTCGAGACTAGAACCCATGCAGACAGAGGAGATATGGTAGTGACTGGTAAAGGCGAACGCTTTTAGTTTTCCTGTAATAGTGATGTGCATACAAATGCAACAGCACACGCTTTAAACAAATCTTCTTGTTTTACAAGCAATTTTGGCATAGCATATTGTGAAATGAAAATAAGGGGCTTAACTCTATCCGGACTCCATCAATTGAGAGCATTATTTTTGATTTACTTATCTTTGACTGTCTCATAATACATACAGTTGTTGGTTCGAATGTTTCCTATGTGAAAATATGAGAGAGATGCATATTCTATCTTTATAGTTTGAGGACATAGATAATGGAACTTCGATCATCTCAGATAACAGAACTACACTCATCTGAATAGTATAGTACTTACACAGCGTATGTAAACTTTTTGTGGATGGTAATAAGACACCGTCATCAATAAAAGTCATGAAAGTCATACCGCATCAAATAAAACAAAAGGACTGAAAACGATACAATTATGTATTTCTTTACGGACCGACGTGTGCACATATGTATGAGTTTCTGCATTTTGCAATTTCATGTCAAAATTTCTCTACATTTCATGTTCATTATACACTCTAAATAAATAAATAAATCTTGTGAAAATGTGAGCCGCATCCCTCCGACCATCCATTTATTTATTTATCTATCAGACGAATATGATATTCAATATCCGTCAATGATATAAAAATAGAATATGGGTATCATATATATATATATATATATATATATATATATATATATATATATATATATATATATATTGCAAAGTTGCTCTATACTGTTTCAGTAAAAGATAGATAACTCTAAACAATATTGGGCCACAAAAGATAGCGACAGGTAAGAGGTTTGTCCCTTGTTATTTCTATAGGACTCATTCAGTTACCATAGTAAACTTATGCGAGATATGTACTATACAATTTTAAGACGATTATGGTATTAAATATCTGTTAATGATGTCAACATAGAGTATGGGTACAATATGTATTTATTATTAAGGCGTTCTATGCAGTCACAGTAAAAGAGAGATAACTCTAGACAATATTGGGCGCCAAAAGAGAACGACAGGTAAGAGTTATGAACCTTGTTATATATGACTCGCAGTACTAATCAGTTACCAAAGTAAACCTATGCGAACACCATGATATTAAAAATTCCATAACATAAATTTTGACTGTTCATGATCAAACTTATATTTTTCAGTTTAGACAACTCCTTGATGACAACTTCTGTGTAGACCCGCGGCCTTTTCTTTATCAACATATGTTTGAAGTATGTGCTTTGAATACGTCATCAAAGATTCACACGATGATTTTAGCAATGCGTCTTCCAAACTCAAGTCTGTAAAGGGACTGAAATTCTATCAATAAAACAATGTCTCTATTTTTTCATCCGTAATCAACTAGGGTGATCTTTGAAAAGATCCTTTTAGCTAAAAGTTTACTTTCATTCTCAACTAGTCTTGGCCAGCCAAACCCATATATACTGTTTTATCTTAACAGGACTGCTTCCCCTTTTTCCATACCATTAGTACTGCTTGTTATATAGCAGTTGCTAACACAAATCAAGACTGTCTTATATTTTTTAGCAATAGATGAAAGACACTCGTTCAAGAATCAAGATTATTTAAGTGGCACGGTCGACAGAAAAGTCGAATTCAAAAGAAGCAACATAATATTGAGTAAACGTGACCAAATTACCAAAATCAATAGTCTTACATGGCATCAGCTGAAGAGAGAAAATCATTAGCATCAAACAATTATTGTTCTTTGACTTATCCTCTGTCTGTCTGTCTGTCTCTCTCTCTCTTTCTCTCTCTCTCTCTCTCTCTGTTCCTTTCTCCCTCTTAATCAATCAAAGAGAAGAAAATACAACAAAGGAAGAACAATCAGAAAAACATAATGCAGAAAATCACAACGCGAACTAACAATCTTTCCAAACGTATCAAAACAGATTGAAACAGCAACGTAAAACAAGAAAACATCCCCCCCCCAATACAATTTTAACAAAGAGAAATCATTCCAGAGGAAGAGATAAAAGACACAATGCCCGAAAAAAGACAAAATAAGCAACAAATTAAGCGAATTTAAAATATTTCGACACAACACCCCATCAACAGAAAATTATGAACAACAGAGGGTGACACATTCCGGAAAAAAAACAGAAAACAGAGCAAAGGGAAACACAACAAGAGGGAAACACCATAGCAGGCCAGACTATTAGAGATTAGAATACGAAGAAATATCAGATGACTCAACAAAAACTTACTGAGGATGTAAGGTACAGGAAGATTAAAAGGATACAAAAATACATACCTTTACAAATATAACAGGAAACAGTACAAGCGAGAGAGAGAGAGAGAGAGAGAGAGAGAGAGAGAGAGAGAGAGAGAGAGAGACCTTCACGCACTCTCTTTAAATCAAAATATAAATATAAAAATAGATGATAACTTTGAAGCATTTGGCCCTACAATCTCGCTAAAACACAAAACTATCAAATTTCAATAATATATAAAAATGACAGTATTAAAACTAAATAAAACCCAGTAATATCTCAGGGTAGAGGTCACACCAAGCCAACATCTGGTATAGGTGAGAAAGAAAAGGAAAGCTGACGAACAGGAAATACCTGAAGGGGGTGAGTACCGATCAGAAAACTCCTAGACCTAGAAAACTTGGATACTTAGGGAAACAAAACTAGAAGAATGTCAATTAAAACTGCAGAACATAATTT
>JAECUM010043011.1:0-47059 GCA_016617855.1 Megalonaias nervosa
CTGCGTTATTTAAAATTTCACCTTCTACTTCAATAAAAGCCTCAGCGGGTAAGAAATACCTACTTGTATCATGAACTTGTAGTTCAATTCGTCCACGCTGATCTGGAATTCGAGCGTCATAAGAATAATATTGATAATCACGCATAGACTCATCTTTAAGTACTGGTGCGTCCATGTCAAATGCGGGATCAGATATACGCTTGAACATCTTTATTATAATTATTATCGTCTAAAACGAAGACCACTTCGGGAAGTGAGACCACTTCCTGCTATCAGACTAGCGGTTATATTTTTTCTTTTTCTGACATTGGTACATCAGCCAACTCTGCTAGTTTTTGATTAGCAACTTGATTTATTATTTTACTGACATTTGCAGGCATTACTTCGGTACTAGGTAATTTTACTGGTGGTTGAGGTTTTCGTCGTATTAATCGTGCTAGTCTATCTTTGATCGCTGAAAATGCTTTACCAGCGAGATTACCCATAGCACCAATACCTTTTTCACGAACAACATCAATAGCTTTCATACCCAGTTGCTTTGCGATCGGTATTGCTTTTGGGGCTATCCTTCTAAATAAACCCTGAACAATATCACCTAGTCCATCTCTGTAGATTGTTTTGTATACTGGTAATCGTGAATTTATTACCCTGACCATGGTTGGTCCACGTTGAGTACTATGTACGATCATTTTATTATAGTAATTGTATTTAATTACGTACTTAGTCACTATAGTAGTCATCGGCAATTTCATTAATAAGAGACTGATAAACATCAACGTCCATGATACCACCAGTAAATAACCGTCTACAGATATCAGCTGCTTCATTAATTATTTCTGGAGAATTATTACCAGCTCGTTTTCCTCCGATGAGGATTTCTAGTCGTTCAACGTCTGAGATAACGTTATTAGGACATAGAGTAAAATCACCTCCAGTAGAGTGACCTTCTCCAGTAGAAAGTTTTTCTAAACCTGAATTCAGTTTTTCTTCATATTCTGATAATTCTGTTATTTTTTCTTGTATATAATCTTTATAATACTCTGGTGTTGTTTTTGATAATTGTTTCATCAGATAATTTTTATGTTCTCTCACGTCATCCAGATGTATCATTAATTCTTCCTTATCAGATTTATCAAGTAATTTTTCAAGGAATTCTAGTTTTTCTGTTTTTTCTTCCTTTATCCTCTTTTTATAATGTTCATATCCCTCCGGTTGAGAACCAATTTTCATTTGTGGTTTTATTATTATGTCTTTAGTTAATATTGATCGTGTTAATGGTAATGATTTTTGTTCTTCCAGAATTTTCTGTGAGGCTGGCGACCAATATTTTGATCCTTCTTTTTCTTGTATTTTTTTTGCTGCTGCCCTTGTCATTGGTGGTGATGATCTTAATGGCGATGGTAATGATAATGATGGTTGTTGTGGTAGTGGTGGTGATCGTGGTGGTGATGGTTGTTGTGGTGGAGGAGGAGGTGATGATCTTAATGGTGGTGATAATTCCAATGTTTCAGTGGGAGAGGCAGCTTGTGTTCTTTTTGTATATTTTCGTTTTGGTCTTTCTGCTTCTTCTTCTTCTTCTTCTTCTTCTCGTTTTTTCCGTTCTTTTGCTTCTTCTTTTTCTCGTTCTTTTGCTTCTTCTTTTTCTCGTTTTTTCCGTTCTTTTGCTTCTTCTTTTTCTCGTTCTTTCCGTTCTCTTGCTTCTTCTCTTTCTGTTCTTTTGCTTCTTCTTTTTCTCGTTCTTTCCGTTCTCTTGCTTCTTCTCTTTCTTGTTCTTTCCGTTCTCTTGCTTCTTCTTTTTCTCGTTCTTTCCGTTCTCTTGCTTCTTCTTTTTCTCATTCTTTCCGTTCTCTTGCTTCTTCTCTTTCTTGTCTTGCTTCTTTCTTTGTTAAATCAACGAAATAATTAAAATTCCTATTATAATCTCTGTATATTTCATCATCTGATTTAATCTGCTCAACGTCAGCACGTATGCGGTATATTACTCTTTGCCATTGTTCATGGGATTTAATGATATTTTGATGATCAGGCTTTAAGAATTTATCCCTACGACCAAAACTCGCAGCAGCAAAATTAGCTAAATCGTCAAAGTTTTTAATGTTATTAATTACCTCAGTGAATTCCTTAGTAAATTTATCAAGTAGCTCAGCATTGCTCATTAAGAGAATTTTTTGTTTTTGCGCCGTTGATATTGGTTGAGCTACTTGAATACGGCCGGCAATATCAGCAGGTAGTGTTTCAAGAGCTCGTTGTGTTACCTCAGTTGCTGTAACAATTTTCTTTGTTGGTTCGACAATAGGTTTAAATAATTGTTTTGTATCCTCTTCAAATTCAACATGAGATTCTTGTCGTTGTTGTAGTTGTTGTTTGACAGCATCACGAACAGGTAAATATTTTTTAATTGCTTCTAGTCGCTCTCGTGCTAATCTAGCTGAATGAGGTTCTCCGATGACAACCATATTAATAATATTTATACTGACTATTTAATTTACAGCAGCAGGCAGGGTGAACGACAAAAATTGAGCGACCCGGCGAGTAAACTAAACGCACTATAACAGAAAAAACAAAAAATCAAAAATAAAATAACAAAAATGAGCTAACCCAAACGATTTATTATTCGTTTTTCAAACTATACGGTAATAATAAAAGTTAGGAGATTCGGTTTAGCGTTATTGACCTTATTTTTCAGCCTCTGTAGGAACCTTTATTTTTGTAAAATAAGGTCTCGTACAAAGTGGTCTGTTCACCCTGCCTGCTGCTGGCAGACCTGGGTATGAGTTTATTGTTGTACTGATTTCTCCAAACAAAGTGCATAGACCCAGATCTTATGGTGCATTATGTGATGGCAGATATGGGCTTTTGTGTGTGTTTTTGGATTTTTAGTAGCTTTAACAGATGGAGTCATATGGCTACGGTGTCTGCATTGTGGCAGTTTATAGTGATGTCTAGCATGGGGCTTCGTGTCACAGACATGTAGCATCATGTCCCACCCAGTCATGTGATCCTGACTCTAGGCTGACCAGTCATAACACTACCTCTCAATGCTGAGCGCCAAGTGTGGCAGCTGGTAGTACCATTTGCATAAGTCTTTGTTATGACTTGGCCGGAGGTTCAAACCTGCAACCTCCTATACTATGGGCTTATACATGTTGCAGTTGGATCCCACCTACAAGGGAGAATATACAGTAAGCTCTTATCTTAATAATGATTAATATTGGCATTTCAGACACAAGCAGTTCAGATGAAGAGGACTTACACAATATTTCTGAGAGTGATTTCTCATCAAGCGAAGAATCTGTGATCATGCTGACGTATCCTGAGCGACATCAGCCTCGGTCAGTTTCTGCTGCAGCTGAACACGCTGATGTGGCTTCAATCAGCAGTCAGAATCAATCCAATCATATTGATATCATTCAAGATACTTCCATGACAAAGATGCTTAATGACATTAGGGGGTGTCTGATTCGGCGCTGTCGAATAACACAGAGTAAGGGTGGCATAATGGTGAGCTTGCAGGGTCATGCAATTATCATGGAATGTGAGATAAATGGTGTTGGCTATGGCATCAGATGTATCCAGAACTCACAAGTAAGTACAACATATAGCATATATTTTACTCATTTTTAGGAATTTGCACATATTAAAGTAGGGAAGTTGGGTAGAATGGGATTACACCCACCTTAATTCATATTAAAATAGAAATGTCAAAGGTTTGCAAGGGAAAAAGTTACAGGATTACAGTTCACATAGATTAGAGATAGTTCTTAATAGAATTATTTTACAAACTTTTTAAGTTTGAATGATTTGTTGTTGTTGTTTTGGATTTAATGCCATATTTCAGCACACAATAGGCTATACATGGCAGCCAGTATAACTAGTTGATAAAGAACCTTGGAAAACCCATGTAAGAACCACCAACCAACAGGAGGCTACCCACATTGTCAAAGCCCGATACTTGAACCCTCAAGGACAGAGATGAGGTGGCAGTAATCGGTAAAGGCAAACACTTAGACCACTTGGCCACTTAGGGCCCATATAAATGATTTAGAAAATGAGCCTGTGAAGCAAGTGGTAGAAGTTACTTTTAATTTCATCAATCATTATTACTGCAGAGAAAGTTGAACTATTAAATATTATAATAGGAATTTGACATGAAAATGGCTTATATCTGAACACTTTGTAACTTGCCATTGCCTTCATTATATTCAGCCCTACTTAGTCAGCTGGGTAAATTGTATGTAAATTGTTTCTAATGCTATGATGACTGACTGTGCAGAGTTGTTGTTGTTGTTGGGCTTAACGCCATTTTTCAGCACACGATAGGCTATACATGGCGGCCAGTATTAATGGTGGAGGAAGAAACCGGGAAATCCCCGGAAAGAACCACCGACCCACGAGAAGCTACTGGCAAGCTTTCTCACATATCCACATTCGCCGAATCCTAGACTCGAACCCACGCAGACAGAGGTGAGATGGTAGTGATCCGTAACGAAGAGCGCTTTAGACCACTTGGCCATTCTGTGCAGAGAGAAGCATGCATGTTTATATGATTTCTAGTGAGAACTGATACGATTACATGTAAAAAAGAGTCCCTTAATGGAATTGATGCTTTGCTGTTCAATAAGAACTTTCACAAATTCAAGTTAAAACCATTTTAACTGTTGAGTGTTCAGACCGTCTCTGATATTCCTCAGTGATTACAAGATTTTGAATTTAAATGCTGTGGTACACATATTTTAATGTCAGCTTGGGACCATTTTCATTTAATACCAACTAGGCATCATTAGAAGTTGTTTGGTGAAAACTCCATGTCATCATGATAATCCATTCAGGGGAGTAGTAACAAGATTTTGAAGACAGTCATCATGGCAGCCATATTGGATGTACAACTGGCAACATATTCATCTCGGACCCGGGGGGGGAACCATTATATATTCAGGGGGAGTAGTGACAACACGATTTTGAAGATGGCTATCATGGCAACCTTATTCAACATCAGCTTGACACCATTTTCATTTGGGACAAGCAAGGCATTAGAAGTCTTTTGGTGAAAACAAGTCATAATGATTGTCCATTCAGGGGAGTAATGACAAGATTTTTTTTAAGAATGTTGTCATGGCAACCATATTGGATGTACAGCTGGCATCATTTTCATCTAAGACTGGGGGGAAAAAACCCATTGTAATGACCATCCATGCATGGGAAGCAGTGACAGCAAGATTTTGAAGACAGTCATTGTGGCAGTCGTATTGTGTATATGACTGGCACCATTTCCATTTGGGACCAGCTAGGTAAAACCCCATGTTGATATGGGCATCCATTTGGAGAGGAGTAGAGATAACAGTATTCTGAATATATGGCTTTCTATTCAGGAGGAGTAGCTATAACAAGATTTTCAAGATGGTGTCTGTTGTGGCCATATTGAATGTCAGATTGGCACCATTTTGATTTAGGACCAACAGGACATCATAGTAAGTCTTTAGTGGAAATCCCATGCCAGTATGACTTTCTGTTCAACTAGAGTTGTGGTAACAGGATTCTTAAGATGGTAGCCATATTGGACATCAGATCAGTGCAAGTTTTATTGAGGAACAGATAGATTTCATAAGAATTCTTTCAGCAAAACACCTATTTTGATATGACAATCCATTCAGGAGTAGTAATAACAAGATTTACAAGATTGCTGCCGTGACAGACACATTGGATGTCAGATCGGCACTATTTTCATTCAGGACCAACTAGATATTATAAGAAATCTTTCATTGAAAACCCAACTTGATATGGCCATCCATTCAGGAAGAGCAATATAACAAGTTTTTCATGATGGCCACTGTGGCGGCCATATAAGACATCAGTTTGGCACCAGTTTCATTTAGGACCAACTAGACATCATAAGTCTTAGTGAAAACCCCATGTAGATATGGCCATCCATTCAGGACAAGCAGTGATAACAAGATGGCCACTGTGGCAGCCATATTAGATGTCCAAGCAGCATCCATTTTCATTTAAGGCCAACTAGACCATAAAATAAATATGTGTGTAAAGTTTGAAGGAAATTCTCCAAGTAGTTGAGGAGGAATAGCGATAACAAACTTGTGTTAATGAACAGAGTACAGATGTGATTGCAAGTGAAGAAACCCCAACAGTCTGGTGCATTATTGCATCATCCAAAATGCTTATATATATTACAACTGATAGCTAATGCACTTTTGTGTTCATGCTCAATACTCTTACCTTCCTTTTTTCCTTGTAGACAATTTCAGTCACCTAAAGTGCATTTTCAGGGAAACAAAACATTTAAATTTATTCAGTACAAAAAAAACTCGAGCAATTGGTTGAATAGCCCAGAAAATCATTTGAGTGGCCAAATTTCAAACATGGTCACCCATTCATTTGTCATTTTCTAGCAGAATGAGTGAAATTCAATCCCACTATACACATGAAAAATGTACATGTCACATGTTTATTTGTTTAAGCAGGATTATACTTAAAAAAATTTTCTCATGTTATGATTTGATTCACTGTTTGGTTGATCATTAAGGAAAATCGGCATATGAACAGTTTTATAGTGCCAAGGTAATTGATGTAAATTACCTTGTTCAGAGACAAATCTTGGTTACTGACATGACCTTAACTGGGCAGATTTGAAGCGTCATCATTTAGGGTGCAAGCTCAACATCCTAACCATTGGGCCATTGTGATTCATTCTCTCTCTCTATAACATATGCATGCATGTAGTCAGTTTTCTGGCTTGGTAACCATTAGACCATTGTGACTTTACTCTTACACATACATATAGTCAGTTTTCTGGCATGCTAACCATTGGGCCGTTGTGACTTCACTCTCTCAGTATGTAGTCAGGTTTGTACCCAATTAGCATTAGACTAATCAAAATTACTTAGATATTTTCCTTATGAATAATCAAGTGACAGTGGTATGTAATAGCCAGTGGGATGTATTTTACAATGGGCTGTAATAAAATAGCCAGTGGGTAAAAATGGCAAACTCTGGTGTGATTATTTCTGTCTTTTTACAGGTCGTGGTATTGAAGAATGAAATTCATCACTGTCGGACATCTGGCATATTTATGAGATTGGCAGCTACAGGACTCATAACAGGTTTGCAGATGATGAATGGATGGTTTGATGATTTAATAGAAATATATTTTTGTACTTGATTGCATCTTAATAATACAGTATATAATATATGAAACATTTAAATCATTGTCTTTATTCACAGTTAATTATAGCACTTGTAAATATATGTTTCATTAGATATAACTTCGTATGTTATAAATAGTTGGATAAAGTGTGGATAAGATAAGAAAAAAATATTGATTTTGATGGTAAAAGTTGCAAATTAGTATCTCACAAAACTAGAGACTTGTTAATAGAACATGAATTATCCATCAGTGTACCTGAAAAGTGACCTCATTGTAAAGCCCAACCATGATGTGACAAATGGATGAATGGACACAAACGCTCAGTATCTTCTAAAACCTATGAAATGGTTATATAAGATTTTTACTAAAATTATCTTAATTTTTAATACTACCACCATAAATAATGACTGAAATATATCCATCAAATGGGAGTTAAGTGCACTTCCCAAGGACACACAGAGGCAGCCAACCCAGGCTGGCCTGGGTGGATATTAAACCCACAAGTGTACGAGTCTAGAACTCGACCAACTGAGCTACTGCTAGTCCCGTTTAAACTGGATATACAGTGTACATTTCCATTTAAGTTTTGCAGTTGTACCTCACTATAGCTGTATAACAGATCAAGGCAATTGGTCTTGTATAACCAGATTTAATTTTGTGAAAAAAGTGATTCCTTCAATTAAGCCATAAATAAAAGAGATCTAAAAATGTAAGGGAAAGCTGACTGTTTCATTATTGTGAAAATTAACTTCGTTTTACTATCAGTGTATGATGAACTATTAGTAGAGACATGGTAATTAAAAAGTCAAAGTACAAATATTTAAGTTTAAATCAATAAAAAAAACTCATGCTGTTAGCCTCAGGATTTCTTCCCATAAAAAAACTAGCGAACTAGAAAAAGAAACAACGAAAGAAAGAAGAAAAATTAGGAAAATGTAAAGGATATGAAAACTACGAATGAAGTGGAACAAGGAAAGAGAAGTAAAAGAAGATAGAAAGATGAGTAAAAGAAAGAGAAATATTCAACAATGTCAACAAAAATCATACAAATATTTTCTTTACATTATTTGTACTGACACATTCTTGCTAATTTAAGAAACACTGAGAAACACTGTAAACTGTTTTATATCATGACTGGTACAATATACAATTTTTACCAAAGCTATTTTTTCCAGTTACCTTCAAATCAAATTTAACTCTACCACTATAAAATGGTAAAAAGGAACCATTACCATTATTATTTGTTTGATTAATATGTAGATAATTCAGTTGTTACACTTCTTTGCAACAGGGATGATTGTGGTGGTAATAATGATGATGTTGATGATTATGATGATGATATGCAATGGTAGTTGTAGTAGCAGCAGTAATAATAAGTTTAATGGAAGCAGATATTTAAAATGCATGCAAAAATACCAAATCAGTGCATTATCATATCTTAATGAAAATTAAAATCATAGCACACATGCTTAATAGTAGACAACAACAATCTTTTAGATAAAACTTTTTACTCCAATCATATTTTAGCTACATTTCAAACATTCATAATTTGTGAATGGCTTGAGTCTCTTGGCCATTGTAATTTTCTGACAGATGCACACATAAATCTTAAAGAACTTATTTAAAAATAGTGCTGTATACAATATATGCAAAACCATCTATTCAGTTTGGTCACCACCACCCCACCCTGATCTAATTTGGCAGAAATATGTTATGAACTGTGGGCTATCGATTAATGAATGTGTAATTGATCATTTTCGCTGTATTAAAATGAAAATAGATAAAAATATTTTGTTTGTGCTTGCATACTTCATCAGAAACCTGTTAGATCTGCTTGATGCTATTGCCTGTAAGCAATTTGGTACCAAAGTGCTTGATGCCATTGCCGGTAAGTAATTTGGTACCAAAGTGCATGATGGCATTGTCTGTAAGTAATTTGGTACCAAAGTGCATGAGGAGGCAACAGAGCTGACAATGAGAATTTTACAGAGTAAACAGGGACTGAGCCTTCTGGCAGGTACAGTAAAATTTCAAGTCTGTTGGGTCATGTGTATTTTTATATATGGTGTAATGTGAAAAAAATACTAACCAAATGGGGGCATGCTTAGCAATGATTGATTGAAGTGGGGTTTTTTCACTTAGTAAGTTCATGGAAATTCATTTTTTGCTGCTATTACAAATAGGGAAGTTTCCCATTTTGAAGTGTGTCCTGTATATGTTTTTGTGTTTATTCTCACTGATTTGCCAGTTTCACACACACACACACACATGGGTAACATTGTACATGTCCATCCATAGTCATAGTGTGGCATACAAACACTAGTATTTCTAAGTGTTTTCTTATTATGGAAATGCCATCTTTTTCAGATTTCCATTTTTTACAGCATGTTTTGTTTTTCCTCAATGTTTTTTGCTTTTTTTATATAAAAAGGTCTTTTGCAGTTATATGTATTGTAAATAAGGTAAATGGTATATAATATGATATTGACTACAATTAAATTTAATTGCAGGAAATGACATTCACTCCAACTGTGAGGCTGGTATTGATATAAGGAAGAATGCAGATCCGATTGTACAGGTTGGTCTTACATTTGTACATGTTGCTCTAACAAATTGTTCAGGTTGGTCTTACAGTTGTACATGTTGATCTAACAATTGTACAGGTTGGTCCTAACCTAACAATGTAGTCCATCATAATTAAGGGGAAAAATCTTATATTTATTTTCTAAAAATGCCTATGATACTCAGTAGAGAGATTTTTCTGGTGCCAACAGCAGTCAGTGGTAAGACATGACAGTCACTTTTTTATATAATAATTCTCTGTGTTAACATTTTGTGTCTGTGCAGGTCAGATACAGTTGTTGTACATCATAGCAAGAGCTGCAGGTGAAGTAGTATGTTCCATGGAAATTTTTGTCTTCTTCCAGCTATCCCAGTCCAGCTTACACATACAGTGAAGTAGTATGTTCCATGGAACTTTTTGTCTTCTTCTTCCAGCTATCCCTGTCCAACTTACACATACAGTAAAGTAGTATGTTCCATGGAACTTTTTGTCTTCTTCTTCCAGCTATCCCAGTCCAGCTTACACATACAGTGAAGTAGTATGTTCCATGGAACGTTTTGTCTTCTTCTTCCAGCTATCCCTGTCCAACTTACACATACAGTGAAGTAGTATGTTCCATGGAACTTTTTGTCTTCTTCTTCAGGCTATCACTGTCCAACCATACAGTGAAGTAGTATGTTCCATGGAACTTTTTTTCTTGTTCTTCCAGCTATCCCTGTCCAGCTTACACATACAGTGAAGTAGTATGTTCCATGGAAATTTTTGTCTTCTTCCATATATCCCTGTCCAACTTACACATACAGTGAAGTAGTATGTTCCATGGAACTTTTTGTCTTCTTCTTCTAGCTATCCCTGTCCAGCTTACACATACAGTGAAGTAGTATGTTCCATGGAACTTTTTGTCTTCTTCTTCTAGCTATCCCTGTCCAACTTACACATACAGTGAAGTAGTATGTTCCGTGGAACCTTTTGTCTTGTTCTTCTAGCTATCCATGTCCAACTTCCACATCCTCACTTTAAAGCTTATTTTTGTGACCCAGACATCAGACTATTTATTTTCTTTTGACCTTTTGACCTGTGAATTGTTTGAGACTTGTCATAATCCTGGTAGCTTATACATCAGGCAATTCACTGCAAATGCAAAGAAAGATTTAAACAATAGTAAAATACTGTAAAATCATTATTTTAATGGTTTTGTAGAAATTGACATTTTTTGGGTACTGATATTCATGGATTGGGACAGAGGTCCTGTTGGGGAAGATAGATTGTTTATGGAGGGGAGCTGTTTGTTTTTTTGTTTGTTTTTTTATATTTATAACTGTTTCTTGGACTTTTAATTTGTGGCTTGTAGAAACTCTCAGGTCCATAAGAATTGATATCCCATAAAACAATTAATTTCACAGTTCATGACAATGGCAGAATGTTTGCTCACTGTTGTACATATAATATTATGTAAAATAACTTTGTGTGTTATGTGTTTATATATAGTGTGTGAAACAATTTTGTGTTATAAGTATATAATATACAGTATGTAAAATAACTTTGTTGTATATTTCCTTGTTTGATATTAGTCAAAACAGAGACATTATAGAATTTAGGTCAGTATCTGCAGGATGTTAATCTACAGGAAGACTGGCATAATACATGCAGATAGTGAGCAGGATGGGGTTACACTCTCAAGTACAATCAGGTTTCATAATTGGTATTTTCAAAATTGTCTTGAGAACCAGTCACTTTAAAAAGGAAATTGGAAACCATTGTATGCAATTCCTGTGACAATGACAAATTTAATTGATAACCGAAAATTGAAGTTATATCAAAAAATATATGTAAGAAGATGTCATGAGGTTTAGTAGGTGGATGCAACACATTTTATTTCATCAGGATCAATACAGAGGTCGTGCTACTTTTTGTATGTATGGTGAGTCCTATCCCAGGATGCATATAGCAGACATTTTTCATGTCCCATGTTACATAGTTTGCGTAGCCACTAACTGACTATCCCTGACTGATATTTGATACTTTATAAGATTTTTGGCAAATTGTAAGTTGCTTCTGGTCAAAATTTCAATCTCACAGTAATATTATTGCAGATTTTTAAAGCTTTTGCATTTAATTGAATTTTGACAGACATGGTCCTCAGTCAAACAAAACTCAAAATATTCTGTACATGTTGCAGAAAAACACTTTTCTTTGAGATTAGATTACATGTACCAAGTTGTTTGTGTGAACTTGAACACATGGTATAGAGTGGTCTGGTTATAGATACCCAGACTAAATATAGTGGTATATCAGCAAGGATTGGGAACCAGACTAATACAGAGGCTAAAATATGTGTCAAGACAGGCTACATGTACTTTAAACATTGGAGGTTCAAATGATTGGAACCTAGTAAAAATTATGAATGTGAACAGTGGAATGAGAACTTAAAATATCATTTTTGCATTGATCATTTTTTTAACAATTCCCACTTCCTAGAGAGTTATAGAGAATTGCAATTAACAAATTTATGGCAAATTGTAATTCAATTTGCCATCTTATATTCAGTTTTTAATTATGATATGCCTACTATAAGGCAGAGTGCATTATGTTATGATGTTGCACATCCATCCATCTGTTACCAGTTTCATTTTTGCACCAGTACATCCATCCATCTGTTACCAGTTTCATTTTTGCACCATAGCTCAGGTTTCCACTAACTTGGTGGGTGGCTTGTACTTGTGGTAAGAAGAACTTTTTAAAATTCAGCATCTCGTACATGAACCAAACTTTGTGGATGGCTTGCATGTGGAGTAATGAAGAATTCTGTTGATTTTGGAGTCAGAATGTCAAAGGTCACTGCCTGAAAGAAGAAAACTAGTTTCCATACAGTGACATTAGCTCTACATCACAGACCTAAAGCAAGTTTGTGGATGGTCTGCAGTTGTGGCAAGGAAGAAATTGCTCATTTTGAGGCCAAAATATGAAAGATCAAGGTCACTGTGGCAAAGAAGAAAAATGGTTTCTGTAAAGAAAACTTTGGTTCTTGACCACGCCTCTCTGTTTGACCATGCCTCTCTGTCAATGTTTGTGGATGACCTCTGGTAAGAAAGAAGATAAATGATTTTTAGGTCAGAAGGTAGCTGTGATTAAAATTTGAACCCGATATAGTTAGAATCCTCTGAGTAAACCAGTAGGTCTGCCTTGTAGCTGTGATTAATATTGTCACAGTTAGTGCCATGATAAGCCTAGGAAGCATGCATTGTAGCTGTGATTAACATGAACCTGATGATGTTATTATCCCATGATACAGACAGGAAGCCTGACTTGTAGTGTGATTAACACATGACCTTGATACAGTTATTATCTAATTATAAGGCCAGGGGCCTTCCTTGTAGATAATATTAAAACTTGACCCTGAGACAGTTATTATCCCATGATAAGGTGGGAGGAGAGACCTTCTTTATAACTGTGATTAATACTTGACCCTGAAGCAGTTACTATCCCTTAATAAGGCCAGGAGATCTAACTTATAGCTTTGATTAAAACTTGACCCTGAAACAGTTATTATCACATGATAAGGCCATGAGACCTGACTTGTAGCTGTAATTAATACTTGATCCTGAAACACTGGAACAGTCATTATCCCATGATATGGCAAGGAAGCAAAACTTGTAGCTGCGATTAATACTTGACCCTGAAACAGTATCCCATAATAAGGACAAGAGGCCTGCCTTGTAGCTGTGATTAAAATGACCCTGAAACATTTATTCCTTGATAACAACAGAAAGCCTGGCTTGTAGCTGTGATTGATATTTGACCCTGAAACAGTTATTATCCTTTGATCAGGCCAAGATGCCTGCCTGGTAGCTGTGATTAATTCTTGACCCTGCAACAGTTATCCCATTATGAAGCCAAGAAGCCTGCTTTGTAACTTTAATCAGTGTTTGACCATGAAACAGTTATTATCCATGATAAGGTCAGGAGGCCTGCCTTATAGCAGTGATTAATGTTTGACCCTGAAACAATTATTATTCCATGACAGGGCCAGGAGGACTGACCTGAGCTGTGTTTGTGGGATGGGCTTAGTACTGAATAAGGCTTTCTTACATAAAAATAAAAATTGTCTAAATTATGTACAAGAAGGGCTTGTGCTTATTATCAGGCATAAATTTATATATCATTCATAGAAGGTGTGTCATGTACCATAGCCAGGAAATACACTTCAGTGGGTTTATATATCATTAATAGAAGGTGTGTCATGTATCAGGAAATAAACTTCATTGAGCTTATGTATCATTGATATGATGTGTGTCATGAACCATAGCTAGGAAATACAGATCATTGTGTTTATATATCATTAATAGAAGGTGTGTCACATCCAGTAGCAAGGAAATACACTTCATTAGATTAATTTATCATTAAGATAGGTTGTGTTATGTACCATAGCCAGGAAATGAATTTTACATTATTTATGCAACATTTTTATTTCCAGTGTAATCGTATTCACCATGGAAAAAGATCAGGTGTTGTCGTACTTGGAAGTGGGCGTGGTCAAATACGTCATAATGACATCTATCAAAACAAGGAGGCAGGAGTTTACATTCTTTACAGGGGAAGTCCTATTGTCAGGTGAGTAGTATTAAATATAATCATGCAAAATAATAATTTAGTAGACGTGAAAGAAAGAAGATAATGATTTTATCTGATTTTATTGAAAGCTCTGTACTAATGGCATGACTCTATCAGATGCTATTGAAAGCTCTGTACTAATGTAATGACTCTGACGCTGTTGAAAGCTCTGTACTAATGTAATGACTGATGCTATTGAAAGCTCTGTACTAATGTAATGACTAATACTATTGAAAGCTCTGTACTAATGTAATGACTGCTTAATGTTGTTGAAAGCTCTGTACTAATGTAATGACTCTAATGCTATTGAAAGCTCTGTTCTAATGTAATGACTGTCTGCTGCTGTTGAAAGCTCTGTACTGACTGTCTAATGCAGGGGTCTCAAACATGCTGCCCGCCAAGCTGTATCCTGTGGCCCACAAAATGATTGGCATCACAAGGTGTCATGAGAGAAAACTAAGGTGGTGTGGCCCTTGGGCCATAGAAAATGCCCTCATATGGCCCTCAGGGTGGTTTGAGTTTGAGACCCCTGGTCTAATGCTATTGAAAGCTCTGTATAACATAATGACTCTCTGATGCTGTTGAAAGCTATGTACTAATATAATGACTGTCTGATGCTATTGAAAGCTGTACTAATGTAATGACTGATGCTATTTAAAGCTCTGTACTAATGTAATGACTGTTTGATGCTATTGAAAGCTGTACTAATGTAATGACTGATGCTATTGAAAGCTCTGTACCAATGTAATGACTGTTTGATGCTATTGAAAGCTCTGTGCTAATGCAATGACTCTGATGCTTTTGAAAGCTCTGTACTAATGTAATGACTATCTGATATGATTGCAAGCTCTGTACTAATATAATGACTCTGTCTGATGTTATTGAAAGCTCTGTGCTAATGCAATGACTCTGATGCTTTTGAAAGCTCTGTACTAATGTAATGACTATCTGATATGATTGCAAGCTCTGTACTAATATAATGACTCTGATGTTATTGAAAGCTCTGTGCTAATGCAATGACTCTGATGCTTTTGAAAGCTCTGTACTAATGTAATGACTATCTGATATGATTGCAAGCTCTGTACTAATATAATGACTCTGTCTGATGTTATTGAAAGCTCTGTGCTAATGCAATGACTCTGATGCTTTTGAAAGCTCTGTACTAATGTAATGACTACCTGATATGATTGCAAGCTCTGTACTATGTCATGACTCTGTCTGATGCTGCGGTAAATAATGAAGAATTACTCATGTTCTTTATCTTATTTACATCCATTTATGATCATGAATGCAACCTAAAAGTTATAATTTATAATAATAAATGCTTTCTGAAACTGTATGCAATTGATTGGAATTTGGAAACAATTAAGAAATTCTAAAGCATTAAAGTTCAGGAAAATCAAATGTCCAACAGTTTGTGGATTTTTCAGGCACATACATCAGACCCTTATGTTCTAAACTACAGACTTATGGAATAACAGCAAAAACTTCTGTTGTTGCTGTCAGATCAGGAAACCAGCTTGTCTGTTTTTTTATCTGTATCTGGGCTTCATATTAGTTGAAGCGGAGTTGGTCAGTATACCAGCTTGTCTGTTTTTTTGTCTGTATCTGGGCTTCATATTAGTTGAAGCGGAGTTGGTCAGGATACCAGCCTTCCTCTGCAGTAGTACCTCAGAGACTTTAAGCAGCCCATTTTTTTCATGCAAATTACTTGCATGGTCAAGGAGGTGTTTACAGCATTTTCTAGAAATTGCATCCATTGAGCAAAAAACACTTGAAAAACAAAATGGATGATAAGCCTCTATAAATGTTTAAACTGCATATAATAATAACAAGAAATATTGAGATTCTTGGAGGAAAAAAGCTGGAAAGGTGACAGCTATGTTTTTTGGATATCATGTCATGTTGATCTGAGTATGTCTTATGGCAGGAGAGATAATTGCCATCACCATTTGAAATTTAAGAGACAAAAATACAAAATGAAAGAAACCAAAAGATTACATCAAGTTAAGAGATCAAGTAAAAGACCTTTGAGCCCAATTTTAAAACTGCAGTTTCTGAAACTGTACTGGAGGTAATTAAGGCCTAAGTGTACTTTACAAACTTGTTTGTTTTGAACATAATGCTTACCTTTGTTGCATTAGTCTCAGATGATACTTCTGAACCTTTTAAATGCACATTTCCACAGAGCAGTACATGAAATTTCATTACACCTTACTGAAAATTATTGTAACTTAACAGAAGTATTTAATATTTTGACAGTTGCTGTGAAGGTCTTTCTTTGGTTGTCAGGTCTGACATGTACTTGAATAATGTTGCTATTTATCCATGAAAATATCCAACATGCTTTTTGTGGATTACATGAAAATATCCAACATACTGTGTGGATCACATAAAAATATCCAATATACCATGTGGATCACATAAAAATATCAACTTACTATGTGGATCACATGAAAATATTCAACATACTGTGTGGCTCACATGAAAGGATCAAACATATTATGTGGATCATGAAAGCACTTTATTATCTACTGTTAGACACTAATCCATATGATTAGGTATATTAATGTGAAAGCAATTGCCATGTCTTATTCAGTCAATAGTCATTTCATAAATATAAAAAAGTGGTCACTGCATTTTTTTATTCTGTTGATCACAAGTATTATTACCTGTTCCACAAGTGCACATTGTAACCAAATGTGTTTAACACATGTAACTAACTACTGAATAAACAAACAGCAGATCAGCCCATTTAGGTCATGTCTATATGAAGTGACACTTCAGATCGAATGAGACATTTGAGAATACATCTCTACTGTCTTCTCTAATCACTTTTCCAAAGGCATTGTCAACTTGGCAATTGGGGGTTTTTGGGGGTGGGTGGTGGGTTGCATATAGCACAATTTCTCTTGAGACCATTGTTTAAACAGGCATGAAACTTCATGGAATTGTTAACTTTGATATGGTACTGTTCACCTTGGGCAAAAGTAGGTTACAATGACCTACTTTGTATGAAATTTGATGGATATATTCACATCGGTGGGTGCTCCTCACCATGGGCAAATGTATGTCACATAGACCTAATGGAACCAATGAATCTTGAATTGTGTAAGCATGCAGAAAATAAATTAAAATAATGTTTCTAAAGTAAAGATAATATAAAGAGAAACAGATGAGCTTTCTTACTCCAATGAGAGATAACTGCATATCTTTGATTAATGCCTTGTGTAAAATCTGAAATAGTAGTTAACTTGTGTTTTGCAGTTGAGGACCATTATGGAATTATGAAAAGTTGCTTCTAAGTGGAGCACAAATTGATAGTTTCATTTTACAAATATATGGGTCTTGTTTTCACACCAAATTATCCTGGACAAAGGCTAAAAAACATTAGCTCAGACTGTCAGAGCTATTATGGCTATCTTTTATTACCAAAGGATATTTTGGGTACTTTAGTTGTGTAGATGCCTTTAAAATATTTAATATACAATTGTGCAATCTAGATTATGTTATGGTTCTGAAATTTGGGGGACACACATATTCAGAATGAATTCAAAATGTTCAAAGCCATTTCTGTAAACAATATCTTTAGAGCTGTTTGAGATTTTGAGATGAAATGTGGTGTCTTTGTACATCATATTAGAAGGTGTTTGTGTACCACATCGGTGGTACTATTGTCATGGAATGTGGTATTGTTGTACATCATATTAGAAGGTGTTTGGTTACCACATTGGGGGTCCTATTGTCATGGAATGTGGTGGTGTTGTACATCATATTAGAAGGTGTTATTAGAAGGTGTTTGTGTCCTACATTGTGGGTCCTATTGTAATGGAATGTGGTGGTGTTGTACATCGTCCTAGAAGGTGTTTGTGTACCACATTGTGGGTCCTATTGTCATGGAATGTGGTATCTTTGTAGATCATATCAGAAGTTGTTTGTATACCACATTGGAGTCCTGTTGTCATGGAATGTGGTGTTGTACATCATATTAGAAGGTGTTTGTGTACCACATTGACAGTCCTATTGTCATGGAATGTGGTATCTTTGTAGATCATATTAGAAGGTGTTTGTGTACCACATTGGTAGTCCTGTTGTCATGGAATGTGATATCTTTGTAGATCATATTAGAAGGTGTTTGTGTACCACATTAGGGGTCCTATTGTCATGGAATGTGGTATCTTTGTAGATCATATTAGAAGGTGTTTGTGTACCACATTGGGGGTCCTGTTGTCATGGAATGTGGTTTCTTTGTAGATCATATTAGAAGGTGTTTGTGTACCACATTGGCAGTCCTATTGTCTTGGAATGTGGTATCTTTGTAGATCATATTAGAAGGTGTTTGTGTACCACATTGGGGTCTTATTGTCATGGAATCTGGTGTTGTACATCATATTAGAAGGTGTTTGTGTACCACATTGGCAGTCCTATTGTCATGGAATGTGGTATCTTTGTAGATCATATTAGAAGGTGTTTTTGTACCACATTGGGGGTCCTATTGTCTTGGAATGTGGTGTCTTTGTAGATCATATTAGAAGGTGTTTGTATACCACATTGGGGTCCTATTATCATGGAATGTGGTGTTGTTCATCAAATTAGAAGGTGTTTGTGTACCACATTGGCAGTCCTATTGTCATGGAATGTGGTATCTTTGTAGATCATATTAGAAGGTGTTTTTGTACCACATTGGGGTCCTTTTGTCATGGAATGTGGTATCTTTGTAGATCATATTAGAAGGTGTTTGTGTACCTCATTGGGGTCCTGTTGTCATGGAATGTGGTATCTTTGTAGATCATATTAGAAGGTGTTTGTGTACCACATTGGCAGTCCTGTTGTCATGGTGAAGGTCAAGACTCAGTATTTAGTTCCATCACACTGTCCAATCCATTCTGTAATGTTGGACATTATTTGATGAAGCATGCTGTACTGTCTTATATATCATTATTAGAAGGTGTGTTCTGTGCTACATTAGGGGCTCCGGTCATCAGGAGAGCCCTTTCATCTTTAGGGATGAAACTGATAAAACTTTGTATACTTCTATATTATCATTGTGTGCTACATTGGGAGAGAGGGTATCTTCAGGCGCATGGTTATAAGTCAGTATTTTTAGTTTTCCATCACATCTTGATGTAGTACAGTGGAGATCTGATTGTAATCAGATTGGCATTCTACATTGATGTCCTGTCTTCAAAGTCAAAGTAACAGGTATATGTTTCATTGTTGTTTTTTCTGCTTTATATCTTAAAAGCTGTTTGTTGTTCAGAGATAAACTACTGTACACATGTTCTTCTGTGATATTTCATGTATCATAGTCAAGGTTTTACATTCAAGGTCAAAGTCACATAACAATTTCTAACCCTTTTTTTGTTCATTGATGCCCATTGAGATAGAGATATGAAGTTTGGTTACTGTCTATCCACCTAGTTATTGTAGAGCTGACAAGTAACTTCATTACTCTCCATATCCACTTAGCAACTATACAGCTAGCATGGAACTTGTTACTGTCCATATCCACCTTGTAACTCTACAGGTGACATGAATCTTGGTTGCATTGCATATCCACCTAGTTACTGTACAGCTGACATGAAACATGGTTACTTTCAATATCCACCTAGTAATTCTACAGATGACATGAAACTTGGTTGCTCTCCATATCCAATTTGTAACTCTACAGATGACATGAAACTTGGTTACTCCCCATATCTAAAAACTATACAGCTCTGTCATAAGAGTCACATCCAGATTTCATTATTGTACACCTTTGAACTTATCACAGTAGGGTAGGGGGCAAAAATAGATAGAATTTGCTTGATTATTTCACCAAGCTGGTGCTGTAATCAGTTTAAGGACTTCACGTTGCTGGCACAATTATAGCCAGACTAAACTACACCCACTCCACCTGTCTGTTACAGTGTATGAATAGTTCTGTTAAAAAATCTCAATACCAATACTTCAGAGAAGAAAGCTGAAAACTTTATATTTAAACTGAACATATACAATGACATTATCAAATTTTTCATGCTAATTTGTATGTGTATGTTACCAAATGACTCACAAGTTACAATATGTTGTCTGTGCTTCTTCATCAACAGTGTATTTAGGTCGGAAATTCATTGACAAGACTGATACTTCTTCATCAAACAGTGTATTTAGGTAGGAAATTCATTGACAAGACTGATGCTTCTTCATCAAACAGTGTATTTAGGCAGGCAATTCATTGACAAGACTGATGCTTCTTCATCAAACAGTGTATTTAGGTAGGAAATTCATTGACAAGACTGATGCTTCTTCATCAAACAGTGTATTTAGGTAGGAAATTCATTGACAAGACTGATTAGATTAGAGTTGATTTTAGCGGTAATTGACACATGGTAGCATAGTCCCAGGAGGCATTTCCCACTGTGTTACACCATGGCAGTAATTGACACATGGTAGCATAGTCCCAGGAGGCATTTCCCACTGTGTTATACCATGGCAGTAATTGACACATGGTAGCATAGTCCCAGTAGGCATTTCCCACTGTGTTATAGCATGGCAGTAATTGACACATGGTAGCATAGTCCCAGGAGGCATTTCCCACTGTGTTATACCATGGCAGCAATTGACACATGGCAGCATAGTCCCAGGAGGCATTTTCCACTGTGGTATACCATGGCAGAAAGGTGGTGATAGCTGTGGTGTACACTGGTGAGATTCAGTACAGTCAGTCTCGGTGTTTTTTGTGCTTGTTCCTGTTTCCAAGGTGATTCATGGGAAATCATAGTTGCATGAGCTGTTGTGTCAATGTGATATGATATATAGATGTAGAAGTGGTGGAGATTGGTCAGTGCAGAGTGATGAAAAGTCTCAAATTATTGATAATGATTTTTTTATCTTAGCCTGTTTAACCAGTCTGTCAAGAATTTCTTTGCAAAGAAAAAGGTTGGCTATTTAAACACCTTTTAATTAAATTGTTATTTTGATAGATACACAAGTATAGGGGACAATTCGGTTGGAATGCAGGTTGCAGATATAAAAAAATTAGAACTTGTTGTTTGATCATTTTTCAGCCATAACCAGATCTACAGTGGACGTGCAGCAGGTGTGGCTGTCAATGAAGGAGGACGAGGATATATCCATGGTAAGTGATATTGTCTGGTTCATATATATTGTACGCAGTCAGTCAGAGATTAAATCATGCATTTGTTTAGTTGTTTATGGTTCGAGTGTTTTGTTGCTTTGAGCATTGTTCTAATACTCTGTTTGTCAATCCATTATTTCCTACATTCATCTGTCTCTGAACTATTTCAGCACAGTCGTGTACTACACTTTTTGTACTGTTTTGTTAGCTTGAGCTACAGAATAGAGATCTGTTATCCTACCCATGACATTTGTGTTGGCACAGACATCCATACATAAATGCATATGCATATGTATATCCTAACTGCGTATCAACCATTTTTTCTTCTTAGGTCCTTAGTCAGCAATTTGGAGTAGGTTTCATAGCACCAGCCGCCAGGGGAGAGGGTTTAGGGGTCTAACTTTGTGCATGTATGTTGTTTATACAGGCTCAATTAAGTTTTTGCATTTAGTTCAATCACTTCAGTTTTATAAGCTCTTTATACATGTTGTTATAATTGAAATCATGAACCTTGGTAAGGAGATGCAATGTGATGGGTACTGTATCATCATCATAAAATTTGATCACACTGACCCATATTTCATGCTTTATTTGACTTTGCTAAAATTGTGTATTTTATGTTTTGTGAAGTAATGTTCATGCTAGAATATTATATAGTACATTAATCTTAGTACCATACACTTACAATAAAAGATGGTCATTATCTAATGTTATTGACTTAATTTTTGCTTTTGACTTATAACCACATGTATATTTTTGCACCTGGTTTACATACTGTTGCATCTGAAATTGTGAACTTGGTGAGGAGAAGCATGTTGATGAGAACTGTATTCTCATCACAGAAGTAGTTCACTGTGACCCATATTTCTTGCTTTACTGACCTTGGTTAAATTTGGTTTTATGTTATTTCTCAAGTGCTGTTCTTACTAGAATCAGTAAAGTAGATTATTTGTTGCATAGCTAGTATTAATACCACACCTATACAACAAATGAAGATAACTGTGACCTACAGTTTACATGTTACAGCTTAGGTTAATTTTGTCAGTTTAGTTCATGACAACATAGGTTTTTTGCATGTAGTGTACATAGTAGCCTATCTGTAATCATTCAGCTTTGTGAGATGATACATCTTGGTCATTACTAAATCCACATTCAAATGTAGATCATTATGGTCCATGTTTTAAGCTTCACTGTCTTGGGTTAACTTTTGTTCTTTGGCACTGTTCATGCTAGAATCTTAAAATTGATGATGATATGCTTATTGTTATTATCACACCCATGCAACAAAAGAAACACAACATGACCAGTATTTCATATTTTACTGGATTTTGCATATAGCTCTTGACCAGATGAGTTAAAGGCATGCTGTATGCCACTTGTCCTTCCTAATATCATCATGAAACATGTTGAGGAATGCATCTGGATCTGTACTACACCATTATTGTATAAAGAGGTCTTTGGGACCAATATTTCATGTTGACAGTAACTTTGTTGAAATTTTCAGTTTAGAGTACATTTCTTTGGCATCATGTTGGAATCATGAAACTTAATAATTGTATGGATCTTTACTGGTCACTGTAACCCATATTGTATGTATGTTTTACTAAGGTAGGTTAAGTAGTATTATTTAGCTCATGATCACAAAGACATTTCCATGCTGTTTACATCCTAACCAGAAGGACACTTCTGATGACCAGTGCTGTTGGAAAGAGGAACAAATTTGTTTAGTCCATGTTAAACTTTCTATATTAATTAAGCATGGACCATGAACTAAATTAAGCTTTAGAACTTTATTTGTAGCTGGGAATCAGTTTTACTTAATTTACCCAAATTTATGAATAATAACAATAATATGATGAAACACAGGTGATATGTGCAGTTTTGTTGACACATACGAGTTTTAACTCTGCTAAGGTTCCCATGTTGGTAAAGAAGGTTAGACTGGTTTCTTGTATCGACTGTACTAAGTGCAGAGTACAGGTCCAGAGAAAGCATGCATATAAAAAAAGCCTGAAGTGGCATTTGGGATTCCTGACTCTCCCCTCCAAAAAATAGAGGCATTGGTATGCCTTGGGTTTATTTTTTATTAAAGTAAAATAAGACTAACTTCATTCTGAAAAATAAAATACAAAATAACCATGGAAACTTTTCTATATTGAGCTGTTAAATAACTTACAACTAAATATCCCTCTGCACTGTAATTAAATTTCTAAAGTATAACTATAAAAAAGTGAATACATTTTTATTTTTTATTTATTTATTTGTTGAAACTCCAGTGCAATAATACAGCTTTACTTTCATCACAATGTACACTCACAGTTAGTTGTGCTGTAACCAAATTTAATCACCCGGGGGTGGGGGGGAAGAGAAAAAAATTATCAGTCCAAATAAGTAGTGGAGTAATGGAATGAGTAGATATTACAAACCAACAAACAGGTAGTTTTACCACTTAAATAGAAGCAGGTAGTTTTACCACTGAAATGGAAACAGAATTAAGAGCAAATGAAGAATGAATTCAGATAGAAAACAGAATGAATGCAAAGAAAATGCAGAGTGAATGCAAACAAAATGATGAATGCATTTTTTAATAAAAAGGTATAAATGCAAAACAGTGAATGATAAAAAGGAATTAGTTCACAGATCAATACAATATTCAGTTATATTCAGATTGCTGCATAATTTTTATCTTTTAAAGCCATTCACATGACATATTCAAGTATCAGTTTTTTTATGCTGGCCTTTTAAAAAACATGACATTGTTCTTCCTAAAACAGACATAAGCAACTGCCATTGATGTGATGATATTTTTACTGGTGGATGATCATCTATATTTTATATCTGAATGAAACAAAGTAAGAAATAAAATTTTTATTTATTTTAGTTATTTATTTTAAATTAACTGGGTAAAGTTCTCTCCCTTTACCACTTTTTAAAGTAGAAAACTGGACATAGGTAAGTGTATTTCCATTTTGTTCCAAACAAACAAAAATGAAAGAAAGTAATGTTTGGAATGCAAATGAAATGAGCTCTAAATGCGGTTTAGATGCAATGCAGATTTGGTAAAATCATCGGGTCTTTACAATGGTGGACTGCATACATTTCATATGAGGGTTCAGCTGTAGTTGCTAATCAAGATAATTACTGATGGATGAACTGTGCATGCAATAGTACAACCTTTGGCCTCTGGAAACTACTAAAATGTTTTGTAGAGGCGAGATACTTAACTGTTGATTGCATTCTGGTTAAATTAATGTACAGATGACCTGGTTTGAATTTCACACCCTGAGGGCAAACTTCTTTAAAGTTATGAGCATTCCTAGAAATGATCCATTAGTCCTTTCTGTCATTTTAAAGTTTTTTTCTGTGCAGTTGAATCCGCCAGAAAAAATCACCTCATTTAAGCAATCACCCTCAATAATCAGGCAGTTTTTCCTAATCCTTAATGCCAAATTATTGTATGGATTAATTTCCAATTCACCTCATTTAAGCAATCCCCTGCAATAATCAGGCAGTTTTTCCTTGAAATGGATCTGGATTTCATATTAGATCCAGTTGGTCGGGGAACAAGACTAACTTTACAGGAGTACCTCATATGCATTAAACTGCAGATACAGTGGTTCCCCTTTGAACGGCCCCCATGACCAGCGGCCACCCACTCCTTACGGACAGAATCCATCGGCACCGACGAGATTGTGTTCAAAAGTACCCCTCACGAAAGGCCACCCCGCTAACGCGACCAGCGGCCAGCATATTAGTGCAAAAATATAATATTTACCCCTCATAAGCGGCCACATTTTATTTGGTAATATGTATCCAGAACCAGTATTTTATTCATAACGTGTGTTAAGTAATCCAATTTCTGTTTCCCAATGTCAGGTTTTCGTTACTGAAAGAAGTGTTGACTAAAGTACATGTACCACTAAGATTAATATTATATCATTTACGCCTCACGAGAAGCCACATTTATTCCATAAAGCCGAGAAAGACTCAAATTTTAATCCATAGAAAAAGGTAAGTACACGTAATCCGATTAGCCTTACTGCTGTGTTATCATGAGATGTCTGGTTTAATCACCCTGATAATTGTTAAGATTACAATTATTGAACAGTAGTAACAGCGGAGAAGTGGCGGTATTGATGTACAATACACAAGTCAGCGGGAAAATGGTTTGATAGCCTTTATGGCTTCCTTAGTAAGATGTTGAGCTTGTTCACTTTCATAATTAGTGGCTATTAGTACTGAAAATAATTGTGCAAATCCTAATGGCCGTGAGATGCTATTGTTCAGGTTAAATATGCGTACATATTGAAGCCGTTTTGGCTTCTCTCTCTCTTAGTGTAAAGAAATGTAAAAACAATAGGGTACCAGACTGCGACTAATGTATCACGTGACAAGATAGCTGCCTTTATCAACACATGGCATTTTGTTTAAATGCAGAAAAGTTGTTTTATCAGTCTTGTAGTTGGCAACATTGATGATTACAACCGGACACAATTGTCAAGATCATAACAGGGTCAGCATAGGCTAAAAATAGATTTTGTGCAGACACGCACACACACACACACACACAGAGAAATTAACCTTGAACAAAACAGGATACCAGACAAAGACCAAAAAATCACGTGACAACACATTTATCGCTTCTTTTACTAAGAAGGCATTTCGTCCACTCTACAAAAGTTTCATCTGCATAATTAAATCATATACAGTTAGCAACACCCGAATAAATCATTACCAAACATTAACATGTCATCGCATAAACGGAGACTATTATTTTAGAAAAAAGTTGGTTATTCTACTCTACAACATCGGGTGCGGTGGGGAGGGGGGGCTTGCGGAACAATTTTAGGTAGAAAAGACTTGAATAAAACAATTTTATGTTGAAAAGACTCGAATAAACAACATCATAACCAATTAGGAGGTTATTCAGCAGCAGTGGGAAAATGGAGCAAATGGAAGAGAACTATGTATGTACCAAGATTTAAAACGTTCTCGAATGGTTTTGCAATGTGTATGACAACAACACATGCTCGCATAACACGCTTACGCCAAAAATAAGAACTATTAATTCATATTCAGCTGAAATAAATCTATTATTATATGAAGAAGAACCTTTTAATAATTAATGTTACTTTTAAACGAAGATATTAAATGAAGATATTAAATGCTTTATAAAATGTAGCTTTCTTACTACGTACATTACATATACTTCTCACAAAAAAAATTAGTCCCCCTCTGGAAAGGCCACCCGTCTTATAAGGCCACTTTCCCAGTGCAGAAGGGGTGGCCGTATAAGAGGGAGACCACTGTATTTTTATATGTAAAGCATCTGCATGATTAAGTTGTTGATTAAAGAATTTTCAAAACATGGCATCCTACAAGCAATACATGTTCAGTATAAATGGAAAAATAAGCCTCCTTAAAAGTGTTAATAGTCATTGTAGAATAATCAATAGGATTATTTTGATTCTTGGGGGAAAAAAGCAGGAAGGTCAACAACTATGATTATTGGACATGTTTTGTTTGAGTATATCTCATGGCAGGATATACGATTGCTGACGTGAATTGAAATTGAAAAAATATCCAAGAATTATGTGAAACTGACAGATAGCAAGAATCCATAGAGCTGGATAGGGTTTTGGAACTGCAGTTTATGAAACTGCACTGGAGGAAATTAAGGTCTAAGTGTACTTTAGAAATCTTTTAGTTGAACATAATGTTTACCATTACTGTATCTGTCTCGAATATAACTTTGTAAGTGCATGTTTTCGAACTTTACATTGGCAGTAGATGATATTTTCTTACACCTTGCAGAAAATTGGTATAATGAAAAAAAATTAAATGCCTTACTGAGAAGGTCATTTTTGGGGTTAGCAGGTCTGCTGACCATGAATTCATTAGAGGCATATAGTGTTACGATCATCTGTCTGTTTGTCCATCCATCACACTATGGTTAAGTTATTTGATTTGGTTAGTTCTTTAGGTGCTGTGTTGGTTCATTTTCATTCTTTGAACACATTTCTAGTATATCTACACTTTGTTGTCTCATCACAAATTCAAAATTTGTTAGCTTTTAATTTTTTTTACATACTCAGATCTGAATGCTGATCAATAAGTTTGGCCAGGAAAGTGGTTGTGCATTTCATTTGGTTATATTTTCAGAGTTCATAGTTATGTTTAATGTCTCTTAATTAGCTATCTGTAAGATAAAGAATATGGCTGGGAAAGGGAGATAAGCAGTTTGCTCCATAAAAGATATGGCTGGGAAAGGGAGATGCACTGTTTGCTGTACAAGGGATATGGCAGTAAAGGGAAATAAACCATTTGCCTTGTAATGGATATGACTGGTAAAGGGAGATAAACTGTTGACTATAAGACATATAACTGGTAAATGGAGATTGAATCTGGGCTGTTTGATGGATATTGCAAGTAAATGAAGATAAAATACACATGATTTGGACAGCAATGTGGAAAAACACGGTGAAAAAATGGATAACTTGCTGGATATTAGGGTTTTTAAAAGGGGAAGAATGAATAGCACATGAGGAGCTTGATTTTCATACAGATGTTGTAATTATATTTTAGCAGGTAGTGTTGATCAGTATAGGTATAAGTTCAGGTATTGCTGAATCTGTTGTGTATAAATCCAGGTATTGCTGTATCTGTCGTGTATAAATCCAGGTATTGCTATATCTGTTGTGTATAAATCCAGGTATTGCTATAATCGTTGTGTACAAATCCAGATGTTGCTATATCTGTTGTGTATAAATCCAGGTATTGCTATAAATCTTGTGTACAAAGCCAGGTGTTGCTATGTTTGTTCTGTATAAATTAAGGTATTGCTATATCTGTCCTACTATATCTGTTGTGTATAAATCCAGGTATTGCTATATCTGTTGTGTATAAATACAGGTATTGCTATATCTGTCGTGTATAAATGCTACTATATCTGTTGTGCATAAATCCAGGTATTGCTATATCTGTGCTACTATATCTGTTGTGTATAAATACAGGTTTTGCTGTATTTGTCATGTATAAACCCTACTATATCTGTTGTGTATAAATCCCGGTATTGCTATATCTGTCCTACTCTATCTGTTTTGTATAAATACAGGTATTGCTATATCTGTCCTACTATATCAGTTTTGTATAAATACAGGTATTGCCATATGTCATGTATAAATGCTACTATATCTGTCATGTATAAATCCTACTATATCTGTTGTGTATAAATCCAGGTATTGCTACATCTGTGGTGTGTAAATTCAGGTATTGCTATATCTGTTTTGTATAAATCCAGATATTACTGTATCTGTTGTGTATAAATCCTAATATCTGGTGTGTATAAATCCAGGTATATTTTGTGTATAAATCAAGGTATTACTATTTCTTTTCTGTATAAATCCAGATATTGCTATTTCTGTTCTGTATAAATCCAGATATTGCTATTTCTGTAAATCTAATTATTACTATTTCAGTTGCATATAATGTTATTTGTTTATAGATCCATGTATTACTATATCTTTTGTGTCCTGATTGTCCTTTTTTCTATTCAGATATCACTTGATCTTAATATTACCCAATATTTGATTAACAGATTTTTGACCACATATTTTTTGTTGTAGACAATGTAATAACTGGTAACCAGTGGGGTGGTGTTGACATCCGACATGGTGGAGACCCCCTTATTAGCCATAACACAATCTGTAATGGTCTTTCTGATGGTATTGTCATTGGAGAGGAGGGCAGAGGATCTATTGAGAAAAATATCATTACAGGTAAAATTTCTGAAAAGAATCAACTACAGCTAAATTACTGGGAATAGAAAGGTTTTTTTAAGTTAAAATCTCAAGAAAATCACAAAAACTTGAAATAGAAGTAGTTCAGGTGACACAGTCATGTGAGGTTTAGCAGTTAGTGTCATAAATCTATCAAAGCATTCCACATGTGCGCCTGTCAAAACAAAATACATTTCATATTGCCTTAGACTCGTACCTAAATAAAGATTTGAAATTGATTAGATTATGGTCTTCCCCATAGCAGTCTCTTGGTTTCCATAGCAGCTAATATCAAAATCAAATCACCTAACATCTGAGTTATATTTATATAATGTCTGTATATTTGAATGAATAAATACAGCAGAATTTGCTTGCTTTCTCAGAAGGTAATTACCTGCCCTTGTGTATTAATTTAACACTGAAGGTAATTACCTGCCCTTGTGTATTAATTTAACACTGAAGGTAATTACCTGCCCTTGTGTATTAATTTAACACTGAAGGTACTTACCAACCCTTGTGTATTAATTTAACACTAAAGGTACTTACCAACCCTAGTATAATAATTTAACACTGAAGGATTGTTATGCCAAGGTGCAGATAGGTTAGCATATTGGAAATTTGGCTAGGAAAGATGATTTTTTTCAGGCTTATATTATTGTCTTACATGAGTTCTCTTTTCAAAAGTCATTCATAAAATGAGTTCAGCAATTTCTACCTTTGCAAGCCTTGGTGACCAAAAGATTGAAATTATGCAACAATTTTCTTAAATTTCATTCAAAATGAACACACATGTAAGATTCTATTTATTGCATGACAAAAATTACTGATTTGACATGCTGCTGAATATTGAAGTGAAATGACTTTGAAATACATTAAATGCCCAATTCACTATGCCTTTCATTTGAATGGTATGGTGTCATGAGGTGTTTTTACATTTGTTACACATATAAAAATTATAATATGGGTATATTAACTTAAATAACACATACAAAAATTATGATACAAGTATATTTACTTAAAAAACACAAAAATTATGACTTGGGTATACTGACTAGTCACATGATAAATATTTTTTATTAAATAATCATGACTGAAATAATAATGCTGTCATGATACAGGTCACATCCTGGACAAATATTTATAGGTTACTGCATTTGTATGAGAAAATATGAACGAGGTTTTCGGATGGCTATACTGCATGACCTTGGGAGTGCAGTATATCCATCCGACAAAACGAGTTCATATTTTCCCATACAAATGCAGTAACCTTTTTATTATATGCTCATTTTCTTATTCTACCCAAGGCTTAAATATATATAAAAAAATACACTACAAGAAACAAAGTAACTGAATGTATGCCATATTCCAAACTAAATACACAAGTGTAGATGCATCATTACACAACATTATCAATGCGCACGTAACTCCGCCCAGATAAATTTGAAGTTGGTCGCACGCTAGGTGTAAGTTTTGAAAGAAAATGGCGTTTGGTCTACTTAAAATTGAAATTTGGAGTCATATTGTGAATGAATGCGCATTGCAACAACTTTTCCATTTGATCTGGAATGAATACATTTTGGTATTTTTGTCGATTTGACACAATTTTGTGATTATGGTCTGGATTTATCTACATGAAGTAACTTACATCAGATTCCAGCAGCGTCTGTGCCAGTTCTACATGAAATACATCGTATTGAAGCAGTGAGGCTGAAGTATTTTGACATCGGCACGCGTGTTTCTGTCCTGTCAATGAATGATTCACATTATAATGTGGGAAAAATACGAAGTCTTTCAATTGCAATTATCGAAAAGACGCTTTGGAATTTAATGTTTATTTCATTTTGAGTGCAGTATGGAGGATGTAACTGCACTTGGAATATACTCAAAATTACAGTACAATTGCGAACTGTGTGATCAACCTTGAGAACCCATGACATGGCTCATGTAATTCTGATTTGCAGAACTAAGAAAGTACATTTTGAGGAAATTCAGAATGTAAAATTGTAAGTATATTTTTGCCTTTTTTTATTACCAGCTAAAGAAGATAGTTTATGTCTTATAACTTGCATGTTATTGTAAGGACCCTGTCTGGCGTCTATAGCTAGCCTAAATCTGAAACATTGTATCAAAAAAGCTAACGCAGAATGTGCCAAAGCTGCTGATATGTGGCAGTCCATGAAACATCTGCTTTAGTTCATTCAGAAACAAATTTAATCAACCAAAACGTAGAGCGTCTACTACACGAGTGTACATTATTTGTTCACAAAGTAGTTTCTAATATACTGTTGGGCACTCGTGTCTTGCACGTGAGTGCAATATGAAGTTGTGCAATATCATAAAATATTGCACGATTCTGACAATGTAAAGTTAACGGAGAAGAAAATGAGCATATAATAAGTTAATATATATCATGACACATGTCACATTCTGGACAAATATTGTGATGTGTATCATGACATGTCTCATCCTGGGGAAATATTGTGATATGTATCACAATGCCTATCACATCTTGGAAAAATATTGTGATGTGTATCATGATACATGTCACATCCTGGGCAAATATTATGTATCATAATGCCTGTCACATCCTGGACAAATTTTGTGATATGTATCATGACACATGTCACATCTTGAACAAATATTATGATGTTTATCATGATACATGTCACATCCTGGGCAAATATTATGAGATGCATCATAGTGCCTGTCACATCCTGGACAAATATTGTGATATATGTCATGATACCAATCACATCCTAGACATTTATTGTGATATGCATCATGATACATGCTTCCTTGTGATACCCAGCTCAATTGGAGCTGTTTGGACAAACCTTCATTTGTATGTACAATAATTATTGCTGAAAAGAAAGTGGAATCTGGCATAATAATGAGTAATAACATTGATTGCACAGTGTCCTGTGACTCTTTTAAGGAAATGCTGGATGTGGACTCTGGATCATGGCTGCCCGCCAACCTTTTATCCATGGAAACGAAATCCATAGCAACAGAGATACAGGCATCAGCCTTGTAAATAGAATGGTATGATAATCCTTTGACTCTAGATACATATAAAGAGTTATTTTTTCTATTTGTCTTTCTCATACATGTAAATACTAAATGTTTAAAAGAAATATACATCTAAACCATGTCAGTCAGGACTCCTTTTATCAAGATATCTTGGATTGAAAATGACAGTTTCTGTTAATTCACTTGTAATTTTGGAATACCAATTTGTATGGATTTTACTGTTGCTAGAAGCCACAAAAGTTTTTTAAGAGCCACTGAAAACTTGAGATCTCTCTTTTCATCTTTGGGATATATAGGTTAATATACTGAAAATAATGGCATCATTCATGAAACGGGGAAAATTGATAGCCAAAAAAATAAATTCACAAGATAAGAAAATAGATTTACTTTATGATTCTCTGAACTGATTTGTTTTGTAATATTCATTGATCATCCAGACAAAAGGCATTGGAACGGTAGTCTATGGACTGAGGTGCAGGAGTGTCACCCATTTCAATTTTAGTTTAAAATGTTCCTTTCTTAATCTCAAATTACACTTATGTTCGCTTCTGTCAGATTTCTATTTTTTTGTCAGATTTAATTTTATGAAAGGAAACCACAGTTTTAAATGCTTGTAGTATCAGATTGTTCCCCTTTGTGTAAAGAACACCTGTGTGCTTGTTTCACAAAAGAAATTGAATATTGACCAGTCATAAATCCTGTCAACTAAGCATCATGATTCACCTGAGAAAGTTCATGAAATATGTTGAATCAAACATGATCAACAAGGATTATACATTATTGAAAAAATGTAAGATTAATGGAACATTAAGATTGAAAAATTACCACAACTTTGCAGCGTTATCTTGACATCAGCATGCCACATGGTTACAGCAAGTACTGTAGGAAGCATGATTCAACCAACACAAAAAAAACTTGACAAAATAAAATGTAACGGTTAAATGTATTGTTGGATATAACATTGATGTATTCCAAACATAAATTTAGGTCCAGATTACTGTTTGATAAATCTGGCAATTCAATTTCATATCAGCAAAATGTTTGCTTTTTGTGTGATTTCACTGTACTGGTAAAGTGAAAATCATGTTAGCTTTTTAAATATTTAATGATTATTTTATATGTATTTTTTATCTATGTCTAGTTTTCTTACAGTATATCACACCTGCCAACCTCCCAGACAATAATGGAGGGTTTTGGAGCCTAAAAAAAGAGTTTTGAGGTTCCAAGGCTAAGAGGGGGGCATAATTCATGCAGCCCCAAAAAACAAAATCATACAATTGAGTATAAGGTATCTAAACAAATAGTAAAAAGATTGGAGATTCAAATTTAATAAAATTGTCATAAAATTTTCATCACATTTCCACACTATTCCCAATACTGAACAGTGTGATAGAGTACAATCCATCTTCAAGGAAACATTGCCGCTGATCACAAACTAGCCATTAATCTTAATAAAGATGGCTTAAACATTATTAGTCAAAGTGATGAAGAGTAATAACTATTGTTTCTTTAACAGTATCTCTAATTTCCCTACCCTCAAACAAATTGGGTTGCTCCACTTAGTGTACTTTACCTATGTAGTTTAGCCAGATGGACTCTCTCACAAGGGATTCTTAAACAACAAGACCATAGCTATTGTCTGTAAATTAAGTAGTCTTTGCAAGGGTGGTTGTTTATCTTTGACCTCTGTGACAATCAGCTATATAAATTGACCTGTGGTGAGTTTGCTATGAGTATTCTCTATGACAGTCAAGTGTTCTGTGGTGAGTTTGCCATGATTATTCTCTGTGACAATTAGCTATATATACTGTTCTGTGGTGAGTTTGCTACGAGTATTCTCTGTGACAATCAACTGTATATACTGTTCTGTGGTGAGTTTGCCATGATTATTCTCTGTGACAATCAACTGTTTATAATGTTCTGAGATGAGTTTGCCATGAGTACTCTCTGCAACAATCAACTGTACAAGCTGTCCTATGGTGAGTTTGCAATGAGCATTAGGCATCACTGTTTGCAGATTATGGCATTGTAGTGTGGAATAGTCACCCAAGATTTAGAATTTTTGTATCATTTCATATAAACTTCTAGAGCAATCTGAGCACCATGCCATATGTTTTAAAAAAACTTGCCTTTCCTGGGTACTGTACTTAAATGGAACAGCCCTCAGGAAAGCACTCTTTTTTTTCTCACAAAAATCATGTTTTTCTTTTGACATGTTGTGTTTTGGCAAGTATAGCATATGCTGATATGGTCTTCATGTTATCCTTTTGCTCTTCATTCATGAGATCTGCAGGCAGGTTGTATACCTCCTCCCCCACAACCACCCACCCTCAGTCTCTGGGGAATGGGGTTGGTATTTAATATTACCATTGCCTGTGTCACTGTGTATATATGTAACTCTGTAGGCTTATCCTTTTTTGTTGCCTGTCTGTCATTTTAAAAGTATGCCTGGATTGAGATTCAAAATTTGGATGGAGGTTGGTATGACTTCAGTTAGGCTTGATTATTGCAATACTTAGTTATTGCAATACTTGATTATTGTAGCACTTTATGGAAGGGTGGGTATTTTGTGATGATGCCTCTCCATGTGTGCAAAGGTGGAATTTTTAAATAATCACAGCAGAAATTCATCATCTTGCTTGAAATTTCCACATATTTGCAAGCACTACCTTGGCTTAATTGAGCAAGTCTCCCTGATATTTAGAAAATCACACCTTTGTTATCCACACAAAAATTTGTTTGTCTGGCCCATAACTTTATAGTCATTGTTGAGATTTTCATGAAACTTTGACCAAATATATATCATGATTAGATGCTGACTGATATGTAACCATACACCCTGCTTCAAAATCAAAATAACAGTAATAGCTAATATAATTCTTGGACTAGAATCTTTGTCCAGAGTTTAGCTTATAAGCCAATGGAGATATTCTAATGAAACCTAAGCCAGTTATATATCATGCATTGACAGTTATATATCATGCATTGACAGTTATTTATCTTGCATAGACAGTTACTTATCATGCATAGACAGTTACTTATCATGCATAGACAGTTATTTATCATGCATAGTGTATCATGTGCTATAGTTATGTCCCCTGCCTCAGTGTCAAGATTATTACAAAAGGAAAATGCATTTCTTTGTTCCATATCTTCATGTAAAGTATCAATTTTTAATCAATGAAGATAATGTAATGAAATTGTACCCAGGTATTTTTCATGATCAAATGGTATACTGTGTATTATAGTCACTTCCCCTGCCTCACAGTGTTGGTCACAACA
The DNA here is from genome assembly GCA_016617855.1 of Megalonaias nervosa. Classification (NCBI taxonomy): domain Eukaryota; kingdom Metazoa; phylum Mollusca; class Bivalvia; order Unionida; family Unionidae; genus Megalonaias; species Megalonaias nervosa. Next base: position 35,541 of record JAECUM010043011.1, read on the forward strand.
AAGGAAATGTAACTGTGACTTGTTCCCTTGTCCAGAGTACAACTTTTAAATCAATAAATTTAATTTAAAGAAACATTAATCAGTTATATGGACCAGTGGACAGTGTGTCTCATACCATAATCATGTCCCTTGCCTCAGGGTGAAGGTCATGGCAAGGAAAAATATAAATAAGCGATCCCTTTCCATATGCCAATAAAATTTTGGAACTAATGAAGATATAGCATGTTATTCCATTGGACTTGTCATTCCCTTAAGTAGTCAGTCATACCCCTTGCCTCAGTACCAAGATAACAAGATAGTATAATGGCAAGTCAGGGGCCTGTTTCCTTATCAAGGCCATCACTTTTTAACCCCTACAAATATTATGATGAAACTTTACCAATGTCCACACTTTATCATACAGTAGTAAAGTCCTTGCTCAGAGGTCAAGATCATTAGTGTGGAAAAGGTTTCAAGACATTTGTGTCATGTGCAGTTTGTGGCATGCATTGTTTTTAATTTAAAGGGGTGGGTGTGGTCCATACCCAACCCTACGTAATGTTTATAGGATAGGCCTTGATATGTGTGGGTGTGTTGCAGTGGTGGAGGGATTCTGATGGTCACCTGTGTAATCTTGTAGGAATAGATTATTATTCCCTTATACATGAAAGTGGATATGTAGCCCCAGGGTCAGACCTTTAAAATCATTGATTCCCACCTTTTACTCACTTATTTGTTTACAGATGGTGCAACCATGTAAAATATACATCTTGTTCCATTACTGAAGTTATCCAAACAAAATTAGACTCAGACTTCTTAGAGTTCAAAGTTGGGCACAACAAATAAGATGGTAATTAATGAAGGTAATACAAAATATATGATCTTGAGAAATAAAAAAAAACTACATAAATTTGGGAACCCAGAATTGTTTCTTATTGCCATGCTCAGCAGAATCAAGAAATATTTACCTACAGAAATTCACATTCAATACAAAAATTCATACATTCATCCAACAATGGATTATTGTTAAACTCTATGGGAAACTGTGCTAAATCTCAGCTTGACAGGTTTTATAACTTCAGAATAGGGCAACACACATTATTTTAGATGCATCTGTTGATTATTCATCAAAAGTTTTGTTTACTTAGCTAAAATGACTTACAGGATATGAAATGATTGATTTTCACAAGGCAGTTCTAATATATAAATGTCTACATGGATCTGCACCAGAGCACGTTCATGGTTTATTTAGGTCTTGTTGAGATGAACATCACATGGAAACCTTAATCCACTAAAAGCAAGAACAGCAATTTAAGACAATCTTCTAATATTCTGGTAGAGTTCTGTGGAACAAGATTCCAGTGTATGCAAATTCTGCAGAAAATATTACAGTATTTAATAAGAAATACCATAAATATGTATGTGCTATTAATAGATCATAATAATAATTTAATATATATAATGCTAAAGACATAGTAAAATAAATAATAATTTCTATTATCTTTTGTATGATGCACACCTAAGATCGGCAACCTACGGCACATGTGCCACAAGGTGGCGGTGGCACATCAAGAGGTTTTGTGTGGCACTCGAAGGGCAACCAAAAATCTCGAACATGTTACTCTCTTACTGGTGGCACATGCTCATTCATTTTGTAATTAATCTGGAAAAAAGTGGCATGCTATGTAAAATAGGTTGCCAACCCCGTATGCAGACTGTATACTGTTTTCTTAAGAGGACCTCAAGGGAGAATAGTCCTCCGACTGACTGAATGAGTTACTCTCTATAAATAAATAAATAAATAAATTATTATTATTATTATTATTATTATTAAATATGAAAAAATTAAATATCTGTCCATGGGCATGACATGATGTGGTGGTGGGAGGGGGGAGGGTTGCAGAGAGTTTAGGGGTATAGCTAACTGACAAAACTGGAGATATGTGAATCTGTTATTTCATGTCAAGGTGTTCAGAAACCATAGAGTCATCCAGTTGGTACATTTCCAGTTCATGAAATTCTATTTCAATTCACAAGAAGGTATTGTATTTCTGTGTAATGTTTTTTACTGTGCTCGAAAAGACAACTAGCTTGCAGAAAACACACATATTTTATGGCTGTTACACTTATCAGCAAATACTAAAAAAAACTTCTAAAATCTTTGAAGCATGCTTAGAAAGGAAATCAAGATAAAATAACAAATAGAAAGAACAATTCTGGAAATTATGTGCAGGATGAAATAAGGAAATTTGTATTACAACCAGTTTTGGTGGTTGATTAAACTCAGATATCATTAGAGCTACACTGATCAGTCAATTTAATAGATGAAAACAAATGTCAAGAAAAGAAAAGTGAAAAACAACCTGTTGTAAGATTGCTGCTGTTATGTAATCTGTAATCTGAAACATGCTATTACTGAATTTAAGATCTTTTCATAAATCTGTAATGTGGCAATTCAAAAATTGATTGAACTTAAATTCGGAATTGTATTATATATAATGAGGGTTACGATTGATCAATAACTTTGACATTAAGCCTACTTCTGTCAGCAGCAATTGCTAGCTCAGCTGTGAAAGCAATAAGTTTATTTGTTCAGTATCCACTCAGGACAGCCCTGTTCAGCTTTTAAATGTTCTTTGGGAAATCGACTTGGCTGCCATTTCCTCCGGATGATATAGCTTGTATTAAAAGTGATGTTAAAACCAGCAGAAAAACAAGAAACAAAACAAACCGTCAGCAGTCTTTATTTCATGTCAACACTGAACAAATGGACCTATTGGTGATGTACGATCTACATTTACCATTTAAATTGTTTTATGGACAACATTAGATGTAACATTAACGTCATCAATAATTGGTTAACTAATGACGGATTACGAAAATTGTTAATTGATCACAGCCCATGATGCCACAATAGTTCCTTTCCTTGTGATATACTTGACTGAATCAGTTAGAAAGTTGTCTTAATTTAAAAAAGCCAATTCTCTGTTTCTGAATAAACAGGATGTGAATCACGACAATGAAACCATGATGAACGTAGAGCAGAAGGGGGCTTCAAATCAGCAGGGCTCCCATCTTTGGAACATTGGCATTGCTGAAGACAATATTGTGCCACGCAGACCTCCATGTGCTTATGTCACAATAGAGTATAACAAAGTCTATCACAATATGGGTAAGTATTCAGATGTCTCAGCTCTAGAATTCCTCATGGGAGGGAAGTGGCTGCAGTTCCAGTATTCTTATGGCAGGGAAGTGGCAGCAGTTTTTGCAGTGCTCATGGGAGGGAAGTGGCTGATGAAGCCCAGCTAGATTATGATTTTCTTAAAACTTATGACTGTGTGTATTGGATGCCATAGTACTAAGATTTAGCTTTATATGATGATTCAGTCTGAAAGATCATACATGTGCTTAATTCATTATAGCCATGTTGGTAGAACCAATGCATCCCTAATGTAGATAACACCCAGCATGGAATGAATGTACAATCTAGTTTGTACATATACACTATAAAGTCATCATTTGTGATATTGTCTGTGTGTGCATTTATTATGGTGATCATTTACCTCACAGAATTTACCCAGTTAATAATTTTGTAAGGTCTTTTTGCTGGTATTATGTTGAATGTGGCAACTTAAATTGTACTTGTTTTGTATTGAAAACTACCTAGATATTTAACCATAATATGTGCATTGAACAGCTTTCATTGGTAACAGGTGGCTTAAAATCAATTTGTTTCACTCCAACTGTAATGATAATAATTATAATGATACTAATAATAATAATTGTTAAACAAAAATATTTATAGAAAGTAACTTCACTAATAAATACAGTAATCTCCCTTGAGGCCTTTTACAACATAATCATCAAAACAATATAAACTACAAAACCAAAATAAGCGAGAAGCAATCCATGTAACTGCTGATACCCTATCTGTATAATTATAAATATCTGATACACCTCTCTGTACCATATAAGCCTAAGTGCTGATATCCAATCTTTATTATGTACTGCTCATATCTTATCTGTATAATACACTGCCAATATCCTATTTGTATGATACAAACATAACGGCTGATATACTACCTGTAAAATACACTGTTAATTATCCAAACTGTGTAATACATATGTAACAGCTGATATTCTATCAGTGTCATACATACGTAACTGCTGATATCGTATCAGTGTCATACATACCTAACTGCTGATATCCTGTCTGTAAAATGTACTGTTAATGATATCCTATCTGCTGATATCCTATTTGTATAATACATACCTAACTTCTGATATCCAATCTGTTAATTACACTGTTAATATCCTATCTGTTTAATACATATGTAACTGCTGATATCCTATTTGTATAATATGTACCTAACTGATGATACCCTATCAGTGTCATACATACATAATTGCTGATATCCTCTCTGTATCATACTTAATACCCCACAGCTGATATCCTATCTGTCTCATACATACATAATACCTAATTGCTGATGTGCCTGTCTGTATCGTACATACATAACTTCTGATATGCCTGTCTGTATAATTCTTACATAATACCTAACTACTGATACGCCTGTATGTATCATACATACATCAGTTCTGATATGCCTGTCTGTATCATTCTTACATAATACTTAACTTCTGATATGCCTGTCTGTATCATATATACATAACTGCTGTTATACCAGCCTGTATCACACCTATGTAACTACAGCATTCTGAAACATCTGCCCATTTATCTTCATGCACACTCACATGTGTAACACTGTTATGTAATTATAAGAAGGTTTTAATTACTTGTAAGTAGGTTGTAGGTGTAGAGCTCAAACTGTCATGAAACATTCATTTATTAATTTACTTGTTTACTTAATACAAATTCTTTTCTTTTTATATAGGGAAAGGCATTTCACTTCAGTTTGGAGATTCGGTCCTGGTACAGTGTAACTACATCCATGGTAACCACTCAGATGGAATTTACATTGACCAGAACCCCTCTTTGGTTGTTAAAGACAATCTGATTACATGGAATGCTGCAAATGGTGTCAATATCTCCAGTGCTGGAAAGGTTAACAAGTGCTTCTAAAAGAGTCAATTATATGTCACATACATCCATCTGAATCAGTACATACCTAGATCTACCTTCCTTAATGCACTGGCAGATTAGGATCTGTATGATTTATTCTATGTATGATTTTAAGTAACAGTAACATTCAGGAATAAAACCCAACTGGATCATACTCATCTTGTCCAAATGTGAGTTGACTAATTTCTCTCTTTAAAAGAGAGTTGGAGGTAATTGTAGTGATACTTAACAATTTGGTAAGTTTTTGCTAGACTGGTATTGTGCTCAGTGTGAAAAATAGAACCTCATAAAGAGTGGCATTCAAAATACCAGTCATTGATGTTTCATTCATGTATGAAACACTTGCAGTTTTAAATTTTGTTTTAATTCATGCAGCTTTTTAATTTTAAAAATTAAAGAAAGCAGTCAGTTCCTGTTGCTTCTAACTGAAGCATATGTTGCAACTGGTGGTGATTGTCATTGAGTTGTTGTGGCATAAATAAAGTTACTGTGTCTTAATAATAACTGGTGGTGATTGTCATCGAGTTGTTGTGGCATAAATAAAGTTACTGTGTCTTAATAATAACTGGGGGTGATTGTCATCGAGTTGTTGTGGCATAAATAAAGTTACTGTGTCTTAATAATAACTGGTGGTGATTGTCATCGAGTTGTTGTGGCATAAATAAAGTTACTGTGTCTTAATAATAACTGGGGGTGATTGTCATCGAGTTGTTGTGGCATAAATAAAGTTACTGTGTCTTAATAATAACTGGGGGTGATTGTCATCGAGTTGTTGTGGCATAAATAAAGTTACTGTGTCTTAATAATAACTACAGGCATGAAGGCAGTTGAAAATGGCCACTATTTATACCTGAGATTTTTCTCACATGTGACAGAAAGGTTGAGGATGTTGCAAGTGAGTTTTAAATAAGGGAAAATTTTCGGCAAGCCAACAGGGCCAGTAGATGTCAAAATGTACTTGACCTTGCGTTTTTAATAGCAGTAATGCAAATACTTTTTTTTGCCTTGCTTTCCTTTTCTGGAATGGAATTACCCTCATCCACATTATATAATTTGATCCTAACATAGAATGTTCTAGAAAGTCTCAGAAAGAAAGAATACAGGCTCAGTCTGAATTCCATGTCATAGGCATAGAATGTTCTAGAAAGTCTCGGAAAGAAAGAATACAGGCTCAGTCTGAATTCCGTGTCATAGGCATAGAATGTTCTTGAAAGTCTCGGAAAAAAGAATACAGACTCAGTCTGAATTCCATGTCATAGGCACATGCACAGTAACCATCCTCATTTTCTATAGATGCCATGTTAATCAGACACTTTCAAATCACTCACAAAAAAATTGTCTTTTCTCATGTCATATGTGAATTCCAGCCAGCCAGCATGGCACTTAGATCAGTGCACCACACTGTGACTAATGCCCTGAAAGCCTCCTGTAAAGTGGACTTAGAAAGAAGAGATGCATTCCTGTCCACTCTTTTTCTCTAAAACCACACCATGTTGAAACCTTGCACACCCTTCCATTTAGTTATATCCTCCTGTTTGGGGGCTGAACAGATGCAGTCAGAAAATGGGTATCACAAGAGTTGTCCCACCACCTGCCAGCACAAGCTGCCATATCTGGACATCCTGCTGAGGGATTTTTCCAGAGAAGGGACAATAATCCTCATGGATACAATAGAGGCAGATTCCAACAACGACAGGATGACTGTGGCCAGACAAAGTATAGGAGCTCATATACCTCTACTTTTCACAGGTAGGCAGATAGGGGAGACAGAAAATGTTTCTCCTCCTCCAAGCTTCCCGCCACCCATCAGTGACTTACATCATTTCCTGCCTGCTGGTGACTCACCCGTCCATGCCAGACTCCTTCTGTTTCATCAGCATTGGATCAACCTCTTTCCACAAAACAAATGGGTGATCCAAGCCATGTCAGAGTGTTTCAGAATCTCTTTCATCTGGCCTCCTCTACTTTTGATGTCCCTCTTCATGACGAAAACCTCAATTCCCCATGAAGGCAGACAGAAGGAGCCTTAATACTTTAATTAATAAGGCTTTGTCATTCAGATTATTGATGTCTCAACATAAAGAATTATATTGGAATCCCATTGAGAAGAAATCTTTACCTCTGCCCATGAGGCAGGAAACTTACAAGTAAAACATCATCCATCTTATTGAGCAAGAAAGTGTAGAGCCAAACATATTTCAGCAATTTAGGCATGAATGTCCATGAATATATAGTACTTGTCCATGTTTAGAAACATTTCAGCCAGATGTGAAGGCACACACTTTGACTCTTAGATGGATAGACTGACCAGGTCGCACTTTGACCTTTATGGATGGACAGATGCATAGCTATACTGACCAACTAGCATGGCATTTATCATCTGCCTTATGCAGTTCCAACTGTTGACCAACTGGTTCGGCTATATGAATGTGCAGTATGTGACTACAGTGGTCACAAGTTGGTTATCTCAGACTCCCAAGCCAGCTGGTCTCATATTCTGGTAGCTACATTGTCTTATGCTGAGCATACCACAGATTTGGCCAGCTGTCTGTTCAGATGCCCTAACAATCAGCCAGACAGCTGTCCATCCAGATGCCCTACCGATCCAATAGCTGTACGTCTAAATGTGCTACTGATCAGCCAGACAGCTGTCCAACCATATATCTGCCCTATAGATCAGCCAGATAGCTGTCTGCCCAGATACCCTACTGATCAGCCAGATAGCTGTCCATCCAGATGCCCTAACAATCAGCCAGACAGCTGTCTGTCCAGATACCCTACTGATCAGCCAGATAGCTGTCTGTCCAGATGCCCTAACAATCAGCCAGACAGCTGTCTGTTCAGATACCCTACTGATCAGCCAGATAGCTGTCCGTCCAGATGCCCTACTGATCAGCCAGACAGCTGTCCATCCAGATGCCCTTCTGATCAGCCAGATAGCTGTCCGTCCAGATGCCCTAACAATCAGCCAGACAGCCGTCTGTCCAGATACCCTACTGATGAGCCAGATAGCTGTCCGTCCAGATACCCTACTGATCAGCCAGATAGCTGTCCATCCAGATGCCCTAACAATCAGCCACACTGAATATTACTATGCCTTTTCATATTGAACTGGCTTTTTTCGAAGAGCTGTCCGACAAGGCAAAATAGCCAAGCCAAACTGGCATTCTGCTATACCACTACTCTTAAGAGCATATTCGGTGGATAAAATTATGCATGATATGGCATCATCATTGATGTATCGAATGCACTACCCATGGTCTCAATATATACAAGAGAGGACAATCCCTAGCTCAGTGAAGGGGAGAAATGGAAATGACTGAATTATCTGATTTGATAATGGAATGGATGGAATTCATTTTCATGGCAGCAAAAGAATAAATCTATCAGTTAGTGCCTATAGATGAAGACGACAACAACGACATTCCTGCATTATTCTTCTTCTTGAAAACCACACCATGTGACACCCTCGCATTCAGTTTTTACCCATCTGTTTGGGGGCTGAACTTAGGAGGTCAAAAAACAGGAATCACAAGAGTTGCCCCTCCACCTCTCAGTGCAGTCTCCCATATCTTGATATTCTGCTCAGGGATTGTTCCAGAGAAAGGACATTTGTCAGCAGGGATACAATAGAGCCAGTTTCCAATGCCAACAGAATAATTGTGGCCAGGCGAATCATAGGAAGTCATACACTCTTCTTTTCACAGATAGGCAGGTAGGGGAGAAGGAAAATGTTGCTTCTCCTTCATTTCTCCTGACACCTATGAGTGATTTGCAGCTTTTCCTGCCTGCAGATGACCCACCCATGCATGCCAGATTCCTTCCATTTCATCAGGTCTTAATCAACCTCTTTCCACAAAAGGATTGGGTGATCCAAGTCCTGTCAGAGGGCCTCAGGATCTCCTTCATCCAGCCTCCTCTACTTTTGATGTGCCCCTTCATGACAGAAACCCCAAGCAATCCCATGATGGAGATATACAGTAACTACTGAACAAGATATATCTTTTACTGATAAAACAGGCAGTGTATGAAAGCTGAACACATGGCTTCTATTCCACACTGTTTCTGGTGATGAAGTCCAACAGCAAATTAAGACATGTAATCAACCTAAGCACGCTCAGTCAATTTAATCCTGCCCCAAAATGCAAGATGGAGATGGCAAAGTCTGTCCAGCTTTCAGTGCCATGTGACAATTACAAATTCAACTAGACCTGTTGGACACATATTTTCACATCCCAGTCCAGATGACATTGTACAAATACCTTTGTTTCACCTATCATGGCAAAGTATAACAATTCCATGCTCATCTTTTCATCCTCAACTTAAGCCCTTGAGTTTTCTCAAAAACTTAAGACTAATCTCGAGGTTCAGGACATTGTTCTCCACAGTTCTTCACCTGGACAAATCCTCGAAAATTATTGGGTATGATTTGTTTTGGTCTAAGATATTAGAACCTTCTTGCCCTCATTCACGGTCTAGGATGGATAATCAGTGTTGAGAAGTAAGATATTATCCCTCTCCACAATTTATCCATCCCAGTATGTAGTTTTTCACACACATCAGTCTTGTACATCTCCCTCGCAGTTGCATCACACACATCTTTCATTCATTGGAGATGATTTCATGCTTTTCATGCACCCTTTACAAATGGCTCTTTTATCACAATGGCAGCCTATCATGGGCCATCTAGGTCAAAACATTACAATGGTGACCAACATTGAAAACTTCCTTCGTCATTAGCAAGGCAGGAAGTGGTTCACAGCAGGAATACCTATTGAAAACCAACAACCAGGAATCACACTGTGTACAAATGCCAGTTTGTCATTATGGGAATCACACTTGCTACCAGACTTTACTGTGGTCAGTGGCAAGTGGATGCATCAAGAGATCGCTCTTCACGTCAGCATCTTCAAAATGAAGGCCATTCTGAATGCCTCCAACACTTGGGTGAATGCATGCACAGACATATGGTCCTCATACTATAAAAAAAAATTTGGTAATAGTCACATACCTCCCCAAACAGGGAATCTTTTAAGGCTTAGCTTGAGCAAAACCTGATTACATATGGGTATAACTCTAGTCACTGAGCAAGTAGCAAAGGGAGGTAACCTGTAAGAGTTGCATCTCTTTGTCTACATAACTATATATAGACAGCTCTTTTTTTGTCTCTCTGGGAGGGCTGGATTTGGAGGTAACATACACATGCACAGCCTAGCTTAGCCTCTTCTCAAGACTGATGGAAGTAGTTGCCATTCACCTAAGGCTTTAGGGATCTCCAACACAAGTATATCGATGACTGGCTATTGCACAGGAGTCCCTGAAGAGGATAGGCAGAATCCTGGTTCTTTTTGGCAGATCTTCGAGCTAAGACCTTGTTACTGGCTTACTTTTTTCTCTCCCTCCATGTTGGACCTGTTTCCCCTAGGAACACTGTACTTACTCCTTCTCCAGTTTCTCCCTTTGGTTAACAGGAGACAGCATGAGAACCCCTGTCAGCTGGGATTTCCTTGTGGCCAAATTTATATCTCCACTTCGCTGTGACCAGATTTGTATCACCAGTTGGGACCAGTTTCTATCTGGATTCGTAGCCCATGCTCTAAACTCCATGAATATTTTGTACACTGATGCAACCCTTAAAACCAGAGGAGGGTAGTTGTTCAGAGCTCATGTCTTCCTGCTGACCTTGGTAAGGAGAAGGAGTTATTTCATGCTATGTCTATACATAAGTGTTGCGTATGGTTTAAATGTAATTATGAGTCGATTCTCTCTATTCAAGATAAATTTCTGTGCCCAGTTAGAGCTTTATGGTTTTATTTTGTTGCTTTTTAAAGAGGGAATTAGGGCTTCACTGATATTTCAACATCACCAAATTCCAGGTTGATTTTCCTCATTATCTATAAAGCTTATAATGTCCTCACTGAGAGGGACCTTTCCTTTATGAGAATTTAAGCCCATGAAGTTAGGCTATTTCTGCTTCACTGGTCTGTTTATCTGATTTGCCCTTGAAGGATGTCATTCGAGCCATGTTTTGCCAGTCATGTAGTACTTTCTCCACCTTCAGTGTTCAGTCTTTGGTACACCAGAATGAAGACATACCTTCCTTGGGCCAAGTGTTATGGTGCAAAAAATGGCCCAAACTGCTGCCAACTTACAGACACTCCTAGAATAAGGGCATGTAAATTTTTAAACTGGTATTTTTGGCCAACAGCCTCTCCCAGAACTGGCAAATTCAACAAGGCAATTGTGACAGCTTTACTGCTATTAAAATGCAATTTGTTGTTATTGTTGAGGAGATTTTAATAATGTGTAATATGTACTTACCACAATTGCACATTTATTTACTTCCTGCCACCTTGCTCAGATGTCCCACTAGTAGACTGTGTCCAAGTAACAGAAGATGGGTACTGTGCATGGGCTTGCAATGCAGGATTTGGACTGGCTCTGTATTCTTTCTGTT
>JAECUM010043012.1:0-11531 GCA_016617855.1 Megalonaias nervosa
GTGTGTCTCAAAAGAGGTTTAAAATATAGATCGATGGTCAGAGGAAGCTTCCCTCGGAAAGATGTGAAAATGTATGGTCGATGTTAACCTCTTTTGGTTATTCCCACCCAGCCTCCCACTCAAAGATCCTGTTTAGGGCCACCCAGATCTCTCAGAAACAGGGTTACTTCTCAATTATTTCTTAAAAAGTCAGTTTCTCTGTTTATTTGTCTTTCAAAACAAAACTTTAAATTTAAATTTCTCTTCAGCGTTCTGTCTTATGTGATAGTATATCAGTATTTTTTTTTTTTTGTGTATGCCTGTAAACATTTCTTTCTACCCTTTTCTGTCCTTTTGAAGGGTATATGTGAGCTCTTCTGCCAATTTCTCTTGCTTGATGGTATATAAGTATGTTTATGTGTATGTGAGTTTGTGCAGATATTGTTACCCATTTACTTCTGTGATATAGGATTATAGGAGTGGCAGGAGGATTTGTTTATTCTTGCTTATAAGTGGATGTCAGGGAATTAAGGAAGGGGAATTGGTGTAGTCTAGGAGATATTTTTAGCTTTTCTTAAAATGGAGTTCACTTCTATTTTACTCTCCTTTTTCATCCTAAGATTTCTTTGAGTCGCAGTGGGTGTGGTCAGTAGGTATGGGAGTTGGTTAGTAACACTGTTTTAATTAGTAAGAGTGGGTGTTTCTCGGTAGTTTTGTGCTAGTAAGTATGAATGTTAGTAAGTATGGTTGTTGGATTCCAAGTGGTAGGTGCTGATCAGTCGGTACGTGTTCTTGTCAGTTGTTGTGGGTGATAGATGCAGCCAATGAATATTTATAAGATTACATTTCCCATTGTGACTATACTAGTTTTCAAAATTGGAGGTCATATTTGTAACATTACAGTTTCCCTTGTCTCCATACCGACATATCAAATTCAAGCTATGGACATCTTTACATTAAGTTTTGTATTCTCTCCATACCGAATTATCATGTTCAAACTATGGACATTTTTACATTATGTTTCACCCTTGTGCTCAGGGTGTGGCTTCTGACAGCAAAGTATGGACATAAGAGGGCAGATGTAACGTTAAATTCCCCTTGTACCAATAGTGTCGCCTTTGAACTCTAAATATCGGCCTATACTACTAACATAAAACTAATATCAACTACATCAACCTTCAAGATTAATGCGTAGACCTTTATCATACATATTACCCACAGACATTTTCTTGTCAGTTGGATTTATTCGTCATGTATATAGTGTTACGTGTGTCTTCTTGATATTGGGATAATATCAAACAAATAAAATCATAATATTAGTATTTACGCATAGCCACACATTGTTAAACTGCTAAAAGAGTTTAGTTAATTGCATTTACAGAGCCAACATAACAGCACGCAGAACGTTTACCTTTCATAAGTCCTACATGAATTATTATCTTGAAATCAGTAATTCATTGCCTCAAGAGACATTCGCTGAGGGTTTACACTACAGCGTAAGATATCGTCAACGTGATGACTCAGGTAACACCTGAAAAGAAAGTTTCTCAAGTTACTAGGGTAAAGAGTACTCTGCAGACAGTTGGACGTTTTCTTTGGTACGTTGCAACAGTTTTCATTCCCCAGTCAAATTGAGACAGATCAGGAAGCATGTATTCTGAAGCAATTCATTTCGATACAGTTACAATGGAATTATCTTTCTTTTTCGACTAGTTATATGCTTGTTTAACTCACTTTCCTTTTCTTTTTCGTAAAATCTACACACATGTAGATTTCTCCTGGAACGATAAACCTTTTCCTCAAGCAATGTAACATACTCCCAATGAAATAAGTAATGACATTACTGTGCATTTGTTTCTATCTTGCACAATAGTATTAATCATCTTTCAATAGCAAAAAGAGTCTCTGCACCAGACGTTGCGCAAAACCGACTGCAGTGTATAATTTCTTTGTCTCATATACAGAATAGTTAAACTGTTTAAACATACAGACATACCTGTATCAGTATATGAAATATGGCGATCCACCCCATATGCATATACTAAAAGTATATTATTGCGTATAACAAGCACTTCGCACTGCGGTGAACTATTGACAGTAAAATACGCTGATAGCATTTCTCACGTTTGTAGATAATCAAATTGAATACAGGATACTGATACAACAACATTCAGCGCTCCAGATGGTATGTTGACGTACATACATACATGCATACATTTTAAGTATGTATTTTTGTCTGTTCTTTGTGTAGATTTAATTCACAAAAGTATGCCAAGTCTACAGCAGTCTTCTGCGTGTTACTCTTGTGGTACTATTTCACTTATTTTGGCATAGTGTTCCACTCATGTCTGTTTAAAGTAAGCCAATTTCAAGACTAACTGATAACACACACGCACACACGAGGTTCAGGGTCAAGGTTGTTATAAATGAATCGAGAGATATCTAATTTTGGGGCAGTTAATGGCGAGTAACTAATGAAACAATGTTGAATTTATTTCTGTACAATCCGCCTCATATTTCTCTGTATCAGGAGAGTCTTTACAACTGACTGCTTATAGTGTTTTTCATTTTTTTTTTTTTCATGATGGTCTTTGATTAGGTCGCAGAGAAATGGTATCATCGAGGGATGAAGGGTGGTGGGAATGTATGGGAACAGCGTTCAGGTACTTTATTGCGCGTTCCCTTACATTGCTTGCGTTCGCCTTTGTCTCCCCCGCCCCCCCCCCTCTCTCTCTCTCTCTCTCCCTCTCTCTCTCTCTCTCTCTGCATCTGAGTAACATGCGTTTCCTCACTTTTTATTGCGTTCTCCCGCTTCTTTATTTGGCACTTCACTACTGGTAACATCATACTTCATCCGGAGTTTGTAAATGTTTCTTTAGACGGAACATTGTTCTTTTAGTTTTTGCTAAGGGATTATCTCACCGGTTTCAAGACAGTCCGAGTTAAGTGATAGGGTCTAACTGATTTCAGCGGAAGCTTCCGCGAATGACTGTTTTGACATTTCACCATACATTTTATGATTATCAATTGTGTATATATTGTTTCAAAAAAATATTGTCATGAACGGATATAAGTAATAATAATAATAATAATAATAATAATAATAATAACAATGTAGATATGCAAAAAAGTATACATGTATTGTTTGTGCAAGTAGATTTTAAAGAGACAGGATAATTTTTGCCTCCTTTCGAAAAACTTGCTTTTTATAGTGCTTATAGAGACTTAAAATAGGAAAAGCTTGACGACATATGATTATTGCACTAACTGTTAATAGTCGTATAGCAATGTGTTTACCCTCCAGTTAGGCTTTTGAATTTCCTAAAGTTTGTTTTCAAGAATTTTCATATGGGCAAGGAAACATATGTTTCATGGTGTAGATTATTTGCAATACAATCCAATATATTCTTAGGCAATTTTCTGCCTTATAAATCTGCTCAAGTATCTCTACTGTGTGTTTGAGATGCGTTCATACTTGAGACGAATATTACGGTATTGAAAGGAGATCTTCTGCCAATGTTTCTCAGAGATATATTTGAGAAAGTTAAAAAGGTAAATAACAAATGAAACCTGATTTTTCCCCATTACTTAAGAGAATTGTCAAGATAATTTGAAGGCATTGACTCTATCAAATAAGTTTATGAAAAAGGTTCATTTTAATTATTCTTACTGTATTGTATTAACCATTATATCCAAACTCTAACAAAATAGTCAAAAACTAAGTTTGGTTTACCCATTGCTGCAGGCGGAAAGTGCCTGCAGTGAGAAACCCGATTACATTCTCAACACAGCCGGGTACCTTTAGAGTAAATTCTCTCGTTGTCTTATCACCATAAAATGATTTTTGTCAGGAAGCTCTCGTCTTTACGGGAGCAACCTTCATCTGTAGAGTCGTATAGACACGCCATCTTCGCTAGCCAGTGTTCCAATATATCAGATGATAATATGCATGCTGCGATTGATGTTGACGCCGGCTTTGTTTGCTCGCAGAGTGGGACCAAAGCTTCTGGACCAATAGGTCTGCAGATAATAAGGAGGCTCTCTAGGGATCATTCGGCAGAATGTATTGGGCGGGCCATTTGTGGTAGTCCCATGACCATTCAAGCTTTGAAACAGGAAATATATTATGGTCGTCAACTGGACGCCACGAGATATACATGTTCCGTATTTGAATAGTTATTATTCGATATCACTATATGAGTGAAATCGACAATTCATTCATTGGCAAGAGTACAAGAGTATATCTTTTCGAGGAAAGTGGGTTTCTTTTTACTTTCTCTTCGCCCACCATGTCTTCCACCACATCCTCGGTTTTGCACTAAATCCTTTTCTTCTTTTCTTCCTCGGGGATCTGGTCTGGATGCCCCATCTTCCTAAACTTTTCTTGGATTTTCATTTAATTGTCATTCATCTTGTTAAAATCTTGTTTTTTGTTCTGATTATCCTTTTCCATTCTCTCTTTATCCAATAGGGTCTTGATTTTCTCCGTTTCCTCGAGGCCGGCAACGTAGATCAGGATCTTTGCTCTCTTTAGGGCAGTCAGTTCCATTCCGACTCGACTAAGGTTGTACCATCGAGCATCCACTTGCTGCAGCAGTCGTTCTTCGTTCACTGTATTATCTATTCCAGTTTCAACTTTTCAACCCTGCTGAGGTCATTTATCGTCATTCTTCTCTGATAAGCGATGAATGGTATGACTAACGAACGCTCATCTTTATAAGCCTAAAGCAGGAACGTGAAGGAAAACATCCCCTCACCAAAAACACCTATCGCACACAAAACATAAAAAAGAGATGGTAGCTCGGACCTAAAAGAAACTGTATCCACTTTTTTACAAACCAACAAACCATTACAAACAAAACACACTATACGCCATACCAACACATATCTGAGAAGGGAAACTTTTTTTTTTTTAAAGACGAAGACAAACACACACGCACACACTCAGCAAATATACCAAACACAAACTATTACACAAGCAAAGTTAGTGTTCATATGCACACGACTAAAACCTTACATACAAACATACATTGGAAAAGGGAACGTGTTTGGGGGGAAAGGTTTTTTTGGGGGGTGGGGGGTGGGGTGGGGGTAGCAAACAAATACCTACAAACACAAACACACATACATCATTACAACTTTCCTAGACATATTTTTGGCTCTGAAAAGGGCCTTTCATCCTTCAGAGCACCTGTTTCTTGTTCGCACCTTCTAGGCTTTGCACCACACACATAGGGGCGACTACAATCATTATTCCATGTCATTGTGAAAGTTGGGAGTACTTAAAGGGATGGGTGGCTTCAGAACCCAATCTTTCGTTTCAGAGATTCTGAAGAATCTTTCCCTCAGCAACCTGCGATATGCCTGGGGATGTTGTGGCGGCCGGGGATGTTGTCGTGAGGCTCCCATTTCTCAATCTGGGGAAAGCGGTCCTCTGTTGTAGCTGCGGAAGTGTCATTACCAGTCTTCACCTCGGAGGTTTGTCTCATTATCAGATGAAACAGTGTCGTCTTTTTCTTGTCCTCCGCTACTTTCTGTTTATTGCCTTCCTCTATCTTCTCCGCTCTTTTATTGCCTCCATGGCCAGTTCGTCCAGAAGGCGACGAACATATTCCAGGTGCATCTGGAGCTCTGTTTCTGTAGTCGGCTCAATTTTTCTATGTTGATTAGCCAACTATGGGTGGCCAGACTGCGATGCGATACGATATTGAATTTATGTCGCTTTTGCCCTGTGGCATTTGCGACCAGTTTATTCCCACAAGGTAGGTTTTTCATTAATCGAGCGGGTAGCAATGGAGCCACCATGTATTCGCATTTATATATGCAGGACATACTACTTAATTGTCACTTCCGGTCGTGTTAAGGGAGGGCCGCGACAAGGAGGGTGGGGTGGGGTGCACGACGCCACAACAGGAGATCCCAATATCCCGGGTACTATTGTCGCCTTTGGGATTTTTAAATTGGCGCTTGTGTTATTTTTCGTCTATTGATATAGGACTAGTCTGTGTCAATATTTGTTTTGGTTAGGTGCCGAAGCATTCATTCACAGGCATGCCCGGTCCGCCTGGCGATATTTGGCCCGATGCGACCCAGAGTCCAGCTTTTTCTCCGCCAAACTGGACAGACTGACTGACTGACCTTTAATTATTGTCGCATTCGCCATTCGGACATGTGCGAATCGTTAATTCCCACATCGTCGGATCATTAATTATTCGCACGAGGCAGAATCAGAGCCTTGCCCCCGTGTGGTTTAATGTGAGCACTGCTCACTCGTCAGTTCATATGTCCGGCCAAGGAAGAGGAAGAAGGGGCGCAAGGAAGTCGCACAGACGCTCCGCTTTATATGCCTGAAACACGGACGTCAAGGAAAATAACCCCTCACAAAAACTACGATACATACCACATGCGAGAACTTAACATGGAGAACATGTATGGCTTGGACTTAAAAGAAAATGCTCTCTCCAATTTTTAACATACTAACACGTTTTTGTACAACACTTAAATAACATACATACATACCAAACACTCAGTATCATACAAGGAAGGGTAGTAAGTGTTTAAATCACACCACTAAACCCTCACATACAAACACACAATTGAGTAGGAATAGGGGATTTTTGTTACGAAAAAAGTACACAGACACACATACACACACACACACACACATAAACAAAAACATACCAACATACGAACAAAAATGTTTTGGCAATTGATTAGTCTCTTTTCTAGAGATCAGGATAGCCCCATAAGGTGCTCTTTTGTTTTAGTAATTCCTCCCCATACCTTCTGGGAGGACGACCGCGTCCAGCAGCAGGCTATCCCACAGGATGAGGCCTGCTTCTTCGGAAGGAGAAGGAAATCTCCTTGGTGTTCACTCGACAATCCAAATATCCTCTCTCTTCCTGCCGCTGCTGTCTTCTCGCCTCCTGCTTTATTCTCTGTTCCAGTCTATATCTCGAGATCCACTCTTCCTCTTCTTGCTTCACCACTTCATGGATGATCTCTTCTATTAGGTCTTGAGACATTTTTAGCATCCTTACATTCTCGGTTTCTTTCAGGCTTTATAATCAGATTTTGCCTGACACGATGCAAATGAAAGTGAGCTTCATTAAGCTTAGCTATCTTCGAAGTCATGTTACTCGTTGAAGAGTCAACAATCGATGGCCAGACACATTCGTTATTGCTTTTATTATAGTCTCTTGCGCCATGCAGACATGTGCGACTTCTTTATGTCTACTGTGTGGACTACATAATTGATCGTGTAGGGGATTCGTAAAAACCAAGATCGATCGATTTTCACTGACGTTTTGGACCTCTGTGGGATCAATGATTTCTACCATAGCGACTTCTCAATGAAGCTTCCTGATACAGTTGGATGGCCTGAGGTAATTTGGCCGTGAAATAGCACAAGGTGTTGTTGGGAAACACATCCATGGAACTGTCACTGGATAAAGTTAAGTAAAATTTGTTATTCAGAATTCGGGGATTTTGCTTTGCAAGGAGACACTCAAGGTCAAAGGCGGTTCAAAAAGAAAGTTGATGTTGCTGCTGTTTTTTGGGGTGACTGGCGTTGGCAGCAAGACTCCTGTTGTTACTGGAATATTTCAGAAGAATTGGGTAAAACGTAACCCGTGCAACTGCTGAGTAAAATGGTCCACAATTGTTTGTATCATTGTTGCAAACTCAAATTGGCGATCTTGGCACCAACGACACAATACACCACACAAATTTGGCAGAAAAATATGATTTACCTTTTAGACCCACGTTTTCCGCATCACACACACAGAGGTTGCTTTAGAAGATCTTGAAAATAAGAACTTTGAGAAGGAGCGGACGCTGCTGATGTGTTGAACGGCAAGATGGTCAATTTTGTTTAAGATCGATGACTTGCGAAGCGTCGATCCAAGAAGCAAAACTCGGGGGATATCCATTCCAACGCAGGTTGTAACGTTCTACAATGCGCTTAAACTCGGGATAGGTTTTCACACGTCGATAGTACTCGTACTCGATCGTACTCGAGTTCCAACATTTCAATAACTTGATATCCATGTTCATTTAACTTCAGGCGCCGTTGGTAAGTGTTCGCGTACAATTCCTCCATGGTGCACTGTCAGAATTCATTTTTCGCGTCATGTTGGGGATAACAGGTCGGGCATCTATGAAATTAGCATCCCTGAAATTTGTATACGATCTTGGGGTCTTCTAAGTCCCAGACATTCACCAAACATTTTCCAATGTGACGACCTTTTCACGCAAATAATGTATCCAGCACACAGGAAGTTCTCGGGCATGAACAGGTTGCGTACATTAAGGAGCAAGCTTCGGCGATAGTACAGGCTTCCACCAAAGGATCGATCCACCCGTGCTCCATAAACAGTTCTCGAAATTTTCCAAAACAAAGCCGTAAAATATCCACGTCGGATCGACAGTACTTTGACATTTCTTCATGAAGGTCGAAAGGGTCCGAAGCGTGAGAGCGGTACCAAGCGTAGAATGCTTCTCGTTGTTAAGTGCTCATGCTGTCGAAGTCGTAATAGTGGTCGTTTCTTCGGTATTGAAAAAGTGTGGAAAACATCCTTTGGTCATTTATGTCATTCCAAACGATTTATGCATTGGACTCAAAGGCCTGGCCAAATAATTCATGTAATCTTTGAACTGCACTTATCCCACTTGCACGTAGATGATTTTGGTTCCGTTCATGGTGACTTGGGTACATTCGGTGCCTTGTCCAGTAGAGAATTTCAGAATAAATTGTCCATCGTATCCAGAGAAACTGTAGCAACACGATGGCAGCTTCCGTAGCGTTCAATATCCTCATTGTTCCACATGATGTCAATATAGTCTAAGATCAACTGGGCGAACTCTGCAAGTGTGTTAGGTCCTCGAAAGATGTTTTCGTACGCACTCAAGCACGTACACCTTTCAGGCATGATGGCAAAAGGGATGCGAGTTTTACTTGATTTGGCCATCTCTGAGAGGTGGGGGTGGGTGGGTGGGTGGGTGAAAAGAACCGTTGGGTATTTGGTCTTTAACAAAGTCACGAACTGGAAGCAATGAGCTTTAACTGCCTTACACTGTTTCCATGGCCAAGTCCAACTTCTTCACCTGTTACTGTGGATTATTTGGTAGTGATTGCATCTGCTGATGGCCTCTCAGGGCTGTCAGACGAAGTTTAAGGAAGAGAAAATCAGTGCAATGCTCCGTATGTTAACTGTCTTTGGTTAACAAAGTCCAACGGCCCTTTTCAGGGCCACTCCTATACCTCGAAAAATATACTCTTCTACTCTTGCAAAATTTTATTTTGTCTTTGTGTTTAATAAGCGTCTGTTTGTGTATGTCTGTGTTGACACCATAAACCCTTTTGATTCTATTAACATTTCACATAGCAATTTCTATACCTACCTCGAGTAGCGTGTATTGAGGTAAACTCGAACACCGTTACTAATTCACTGCCCATTGAAGTCGGTCACTTGCAAAACTGTTCCCATTGGTCCCCAGTGTCCAGTACCGTGATGTAACCCCTGCTAAATTCCCTCTATGACTCTATAAACGTTTTGCAATTTTGACATAGGGTTTCCCATTGATCCCATAATTAAATTCCCGTTTTGACCTTATAATCTTTCTTCGATTTTAACATGGGGTTTCCAATTGACCCTATAGCGCCCCCCCCCCCGAGCTACACTTGGTTGGCAGTTTTGTTGGTATTTATATCAGTAGTCAGAACACATCATTATAACTTTTGCACAATTAATGCTATATGACATAGATATTGTAATCTTTAGAAGAAAGAAAATATAAAGAACAATGACATAAGAGACACCAATCAGCAATAATCAATTGTAGAGACTTTTGACATGCTCTTTGGTGGCGATGGTTTCTCGGAGTCATGAATTATGTGTCTCAGCTATTCTACGCGGAAATACTAAATCAAGAACCGTTAACGCATCAAACTGATAATTACTTTCCATGGAAATAACGCAAAAATATAAAAGATCCGAGTTAATTAATACGCAGTCAACAATGTACGCTGGTTGATATCTTCTCTATGTTCAGTCAGTATGTTTTATGTACTTGCAACGGTCCAACAAATCTTTAGTTCTAGAATGACTACCAGCTACTTTGCAGGAAGAATGTCCTATCTAGTGATAAAAATGCGAAATAACATATCAGAAGAATGGAATATTTTGAGGTTTTAGCACTTTTGAAGGAGTATAATGGAGTGTGTGACCAGCCTTCATCTAATTTGAAATCACAAGCAATATAATCCTATCTGACAGAGACCCTATGATTCACTAGCAAACAAAGTTGATCATGTTTAATCAAACTATTCATAGGTTTAGGCATACACCACAACTCTATCCTATACACTGTGCTCCCGTTGGAAAAGTAGGTAGTTTAAATTGTTTACCGCGGAATGTACAGATAATTCTATCTCGGCAGAAATGCAGTGTGGACTTAATAATGACAAAACACTTGAAGTTGAAAAAGTAATGTAAAGTTAGAAAAATCAAAGTGTAATAGCACTCTCTGATCTGGCCAGTTTTATTTTATAACAGTTTTCAAAAACAATGGAAAGAAATAGTCTGCCGTAAAAATAATGTAAGCGAACTATACATTAAGATACAATTTACCCAAGAAAGCGGGTGTTTTTAGGCCCTAACTTGAATCATTATCTGATGAACTGAATGGTAACTGTAGTTATGCCTGACAGTGCAAGAATCACACTTACCGTTGTGAAGCCCCTTACCCCATTCTTCTTTTAGATGGTTTATTCAGTTGGATGATAACTGTTGATTAGATAAGTAGCTAATAAACATATTAGAAGTAAGATAGCACGTCCATGTTTAAGCTAAGAAGATACGTTAGTTTCCGTAGGACGCTGTACCGAACATTACTTAAATAATAATTTACTTGACCATATTCATTTGAGAATATTCTTGTAAAGAAAGTTGTGATTCGTCACATTAGAGTTGTTTCCGAACAACATTTCGTCTGCTCTATGGTGCTATTTTACAGTGAGTCGGGAGGTAGTGGTAGGTGGCATACACTGGTTGCTTGAGTTTTGATCGTCCCAGATGTTAGTCGAGTTTTATTATACTTACTGAAAATAAGTAGAAGATGAAGTTTCATTGACTTACTACTCAAGAAGGTTCAAGTTATGGATTCCAAAATTAACTGTTCCTGTTTCTAACGACTACCACATGCATGATTTCATTCGATGGGTTACTCGTTACAGATAACTTTCCTTAAGCCGATGCTGGAGTAGTTTTCTTTTGTTGCATACAATTGTCCAGTTAGATGGTTGATGAATGAACACATGAGTTACATAAAAGCTGGATCGCTTAGGTCTTCTAAAAGCTTGTGGTAAACTGTTTTATCGTTGCAGATGTATTCAATCGTGTCGGAAACCTACAACAAATTTATGACACAAATCATTGAAACACTTGCTTAAATACAAACACGAAAACACACACACACACACACACACACATATATATATATACACACACATATATATATATATATATATATATATATATATATATACATAT